>JAJOOR010004896.1:0-31910 GCA_036250505.1 Solanum acaule | reverse complement strand
TATAAGATCTTTAAAATTGTTTATAAAAACAATATATTAAGTATGTATATTAATAAAATATATGTATATATTTCATCGGTTCGGTTCGGTTATTTCTTTGGTTTTTTTTTAATAAAACCATAACCAAACCAAATACTATCGGTTTTCAAAAATCTAAAACCAAACCAAACCAAACCCAAATAAAATTGGTTTTATTTTATCGGTTTGGTTTGGTTTTTCGGTTTGGATTGGTTTTTATCCAAACCATGAACACCCCTAACCATAGTCATTGTTGGTTAAAATTATACAAATCTTAATTATTAATCAATATATGAACAATTCTTTTTAACAATAACCAGATGATGCCTAAGTGATGATTATTCCTGGTATTTAATGGCGAATTCAAAAATTTTAATTAAAAATTCAAAATATATAAAACGAAAAATAGATTAATGAAATTCAATATCACTATATCTATAAAAAATTATTTTAACTTTATACCTACGACATAATTTTTCGATAATAGAGTTTGGATAAACTCCTCAAACTCTGCCCTTGCCTTTTTTCCATTTTATGTAGCATTGTTTGATTATACGCGCACAATTAATAAAAAAAGAATTAAACTTCTAAAATTCGTGGTTTAAAAAGTCATAAATATTAATATGATTATAAATAATTTCATAAGTAGAAAATAAGAATTTTTAAGCAAATCATAAATATTAACTGACTATAAAATAATTTCATAAGTGTAAAATAAATAATTTTCAAATTTATTTCTAAATACATAAAATATCTTCTTCTTTTTTTTGGATAAATTTAAACGTAAAGTCTATCCATAAATTAAGACAAAACGGCATAATTCAAGGTAACTAATATGCAATTTTATTTTAATTTATCTTTTACTCCTAATAAATTAACTTCATTTAACTAATTAGGACTATGACAGAGTGGTAAGTATTCCATCATCAATAATCAGGGCTCGGATTTGAATCTCTCCATTATGGAATCGCTTTTGTTAAAAATCATTACTCGGACTATAATGCATATCGAATATAGGATATAAGATAAAATTCACCCAACCCCAACGCCTACCACCCTACCCCCACCACCCCCACCTCTCCTTGAGTCATGCAACAAAACCGGGTCCATATCGAAAACTTCAAAGGTACTTAAACGTACTTTTTTTTGTTTTTTTTATTTATGTGTGAAAACAAACACCTATTAGAATATGGAATTTTAGTCATAAATGGATTTTGATTTGAATTATTCTCCTCTCTCATTAAATTATCTCAATGACTCAAAGAATAGTACATAACATTAAAGAGAGGAGAATTGGAATTCTTATCACAAATGGATTCTTTATAGCATATTCTTTTTTCATATTGTGAAAGAATTGTTCTTTTGGTTCTTGAATCTCATTTTGCAAAAAGGGTATGTTTATTTTTTCAATTTAAGATAATGGGTGTCTTTTTTTTTTTTGTTGGATTTATGAATATGATTTTGTATTTGGGGTTTAATGGGGTTTGTTAATATTGATATTTCTTTGTTTTAATATCCAAGTTAGTGTGCTTTTCATCCTTTTGTTGTTTGTTAAGATTGTTTAGCTTTCTTAGTTTAATAAAAAAATGGAATCTTTATAGAAAATCTTTTTTTTTAATGTGAAATTTTTTTCGTTTTGGTACTTAAATCTAATTCTGTAAAAAGGGTATGTTTGTTTTTTCAATTTAAGATAATGGTTCTCTCTTTTTTGTTTGGATTTATGATTGTGAATTTGTATTTGTGGTTTAATGGGGTTTGTAAAGATTGATTATATTTTTTTGGTTTGATAGCTAAATTAATGTGCTTTTATCCCTTTGTTGTTTGTTTTATTGTTTATCAAAGGTGGAATCTTTATAGAAAATCCTTTTTTATGTTGTGATAAAAAATTATCATTTTGGTACTTGAATTTGATTTTGCAAAAAGTGTGTTTAGTTTTTTGATTTGAGATAATGTGTGTGTCTCTTTTTTGTTTGGGTTTATGATTATGATTTGTGTTGGAGGTTTAATGGGGTTGGTTAATATTGATGTTTCTTAGTTTTAATAGCTAAATTAGTGTGCTTTTCATCCTTTTGTTGTTTGTTAAGATTGTTTAGCTTTCTAAGTTTAACAAAAATTTAATCTTTACAGAAAATCCTTTTTTTTATATTGTGAAAGATTTACCCTTTTGGTACTTAGAATCTGATTTTGCGGAAAGGGTATGTTTATTTTTTCGGTTTAAGATAATGTGTGTCTCTCTTTTTTGTTTGGATTCATGATTGCGATTTGTGTTGGGGGTTTAATGGGGTTTGTTAATATTGATATTCAGATTAGCATGTTTTCATCCCTTCGTTGTTTGTTAATATTGCTTAGGTTTCTTGTGTTATTAACTTTTTGCTTCTTTTTTTTTGTTGATTTTTTGTTTTGGGATTTTCTAGGACTTGAAGAAGGTTGTTTGATTTTGTAGCTGAAGAGGGTTTCTTCTGCTGTTTAAGGTAATAGTCTTTTTCTATCTGATTTGAATGGATGTTGTGAAAAGGTGATAAAGATTTGGTTTTTCCTATACCTGCTTACTATTTTTGAAGAAGAAAGAAAAAGAAAATGATTTCGTTTGATTCTGGTTTAACTTGTTCTTGAAGGAGGCATTTTTGAAGGGTGTCTATTGTGGCTGTCATTGATCATTTATGGTGTGTGTTTGCACATATGATTGAAGGTTGAGTTGATTCTTGATTGATGGGTATGAACAAATTGTTTTTTGAAAACATAGCGAAACTTATAGGACAATTTGAGGGGATTGTCGAATTGGAACCTCCTCCTGAACTGAAGAAGGAAAAGGAGAAGAAATTTGGTACTAGTTACCAGGTTTTTTAGCCTGATTTCGGAAAAACAATGGACAAGGAAGCTAATTCTTGGATTAGGAGAACAAAATTTTCTCATACCATTTGTCATAGGTTGGATGCAGCTAGATTGTCCAGTAGCCCTGTCAGTTTTCAGCCTAGAAGTATTACAGGTGCCAAAACTAGACCTGGAACAACTTCTCTTAATTCAAGACCTGATCCAACTGTTAAGCAAATTCAGCAAAACCTGAGTACAAATAAGCAGAGGGCTTTATCCCCTCTTCCAAAAACCAAACTTCCCGATACCTTTAAGGAAGCTCGATCTAATCAGAGGAGATTTTCGACTCCACATCCTCAAAGGAAGGGACATGAGAAGGGCATTGTGGGTAAGTTGTTCCTCAAAGATTCTCATGAAAAGAAAATAGCAAGTTCCGGTTCTGCTATTTCAAAGTCAGCAGTGAAGTTCAATGACAAATCAAAGAGCCGGAACCGGAAAGATTCTGCATGGACAAAGTACTTTGATCACAATGGGCGCAGGGTTACGGCTGTAGAAACAGCTGATGAGTATGCTGTTGATCTTTCCAAGCTATTTCTTGGGCTTAGATTTGCTCATGGTGCGCATAGTCAGCTTTACCATGGAATATACAGGGATGAACCTGTTGCTGTGAAAATGATAAAACTACCTGATGATGACGAAAATGGAGCTTTAGCGACTCAATTGGAGAATCAGTTTACCAGAGAAGCTACTCTCTTGTCTCAACTCCACCATCAAAATGTCGTAAAGGTAGTTAACGATGATCAACTTTCTTGTTTGATGCATTCAATTTGAGCATATTGCATTCTGCATATACATTCCTTACTGTATTTGATGGTCTTGACAAAGAATTTTTAAATGGAAGTTCTTCCATGGCCTCAGTTTGTTTTGTTTTTCTTTTAATATCTCGGCAGCTGCCATTTTTATGTTTTAAATTGGTAAAACACAACTTTGGCAACTTATTTTTGTTTTCAAAATCATCTCTGATCTAGTTTTTAATGACCTCTTAATGCAGTTTGTAGGAGCATGCAGAAAGACACCAGTTTTTTGTGTTGTCACTGAGTATCTATCTGAGGGTTCTTTGAGAGCACACCTTCACAAGCTTGAGGACAAGTCCCTGACCTTGCAAAAACTGATTGCACTGGGCTTGGATATTGCTCATGGGATGCAATATATTCACTCACAAGGCATTATTCATAGGGATCTCAAACCGGAAAATATACTTATCAATGAGAACTTCCACCTTAAAATTGCAGATTTTGGAATTGCTTGTGAGGAAGCATATTGTGATCTTTTGGCTGATGATCCAGGTACTTACCGATGGATGGCACCTGAGATGATTAAACGAAAATCATATGGACGGAAGGTGGATGTGTATAGTTTTGGACTCATTTTATGGGAAATGGTGGCCGGAACCGTTCCTTATGAAGACATGACACCAGTACAGGCTGCTTTTGCTGTTGTGAACAAGGTAGGTATTGATTTTTTTTCTTATTCATCTATTCTAGGTATTGAAGTTAGTATTACGTACTTTATGTTTAGTTGTCATGGTGCACAAAAGTATCATTGATTCATAAGTTATCTTTTTCCAAATAATTTATGACCGGTGATGCACACAATTGTGACCTTGCCATGGATGACCCTTTTTGTCCCTATGACTAGCCAAGAGACAAAATCATGCCCCTAAACCCCATCCCTCCCCCCACAAAGGATTGTTTCTGTCAATAGCTTCATCATATTTTAAGAAGAGGATTTTTTTCCCCCTCTATAAGTCTTCTATTAAGGAGGATTATGTGTAATTCTGAAAGAGTGTCTCTGGAACCTTTCAGAATATGAGACCACCTATTCCTGGGGACTGCCCTCTTGCCATGAGAACTTTGATCGAACAGTGTTGGTCTTTGCAACCAGAAAAGAGGCCTGAGTTTTGGCAGATCGTGAAGGTACTGGAGCAGTTTGAATCTTCAGTTGCGCATGATGGGACTCTGAATCTAGTACAAAATTCAATGTTTCATCACAAGAAGGGGTTTCTTCATTGGATCCAAAAACTTGGATCCGCACATCAAAATGTTTCATCAAAGTCTAAGGCTTTCTCATGAGTTCCTCGATTATCTAGCTTTGATAGCTTTACCAAGTCCCGCTGTAATTAAAGAGGTTTATGTTCCGTTCTGCTATGTATTTTCTGCGTCACCATTATACTAATGCGTGATTAGGTAGTAGGTGTGTGTCGAGGTGAAATGCTTCTGTAATTTTACATGATAGATAACATGGAACATGATCACCAGATTGAGTGTGATTGCAAATTGCCTATCTATGGCTAGGAGTAACATGACTGGAATAAAGCTCTCTTTACCCATTATTAATATTGTATTTATGTCTTGTTTCAATGTTTTCTTTCCTTTGAAAAATTAGCTTTTGAATTCTGATGTGATCAGCGAAATAGTGTTAGTATTGTTGATGTTCTATTTCAATGATGCCATTGCAATAAGACATCAGCAGCACATTTCTGATTAACTTCACTCTCTCGCTGATAAAGATAGAGTGGTTTACTTTGTATTACTAACTTCTCTTGAAATTATTTTTTTTCCCTCCACCTCTGGTGGTATGTGGTACTTTTGGGCTATCTTTAACCCCAGAATGTGACGTGTTGACATCGAGATGGCAAATAACTTGGTCAAGAAGGGCTTTTGGGAATCATACACTTCCCCAACATACTTTTGATAAGCGACAACCCTTCCACACTGGTTTGTTCTCTTTCTTCTTCCTGTCTTAGTTTTTCCTTCTCTGAAAGTAGGTTACATCCCTAATTGTCTATGCTAGAATAAGTTACTTCTAACACGCCTATACTATGGTTCAGCTACAAATACATTCATGCATTTCAAATCAAATACTTAAACCATCCCCCTATATAATAATGAAATCTTCACATGGTTGAGGTGACTTGAGGTGGAAGAAATGACTTCTTCTTCAACAGTAAGGGGGCAAAGCGGTGAACCAAAAGAAGCTCTAAGGTTCGTTACTTTCTGGTTCTCTTCTTTAATCTCCGGGTATGTTTCTTCTTTGTTTTCCTACTGTGCTATCATTGTTGCTGCTGCGGTTTTTTTCTCTCTTCTTCTCCTATTCTTTCTTTGCTGTATTCATGCTACTTCTTCAGCTTTTAATATTTATTTGTGCTCTCTGATTTTCTCTACTGAAGACTCTCTACTGTTGGTCTTCGGTAGGATATTTTTTCATGTGCTTTCTGTTTTTTCAGTAACTGTTTGTCGAATTTTTTAGCTGTGTTTGAATTTTGTTTCTCTTAAGTCAACAACAATTGAAAACGGCATCATCTAATCAAAGGAGAGCTCAGCTTGGGGTAAGGAAAGAAAGTTAGTGAGATGTGTGTTATGTAATGGGATTATCAAAGGAATTTATCGTCACAAACAACATCTCATTGATGGTAAGCATAAAATACATGTGTATATCTGCAACTAACTCATTGCCGGGGTGTTCAGTGTAACATAAACGTAAAATTAATGTTGTAACTTGTTTAATTGGCCTGAAACATGGGCTCAATGCTGGATCAGTGTAGGGTGATATCAATGAATATTTGTTAACATTGCCAAATGTTAACACTCCCTCCTGCTGAATCTTGTTTACTGTATAACTTCATAAGTGAAAAGTAAAAACAGGTACCTCATTGCTCGTCTAATAGAGAAGCTGATTATCAGAATTGCTAGATTGGTAAATATCGTAGTGAATTAAATGATTTTAAGATGTATACAGAGGATTCATACAGTCGACCTCAACTAGTTTGGTATTTTGATTGATTGCAATAAACAAATCTGATATGGCTGTTATTGAGCGTTGGAGCTAAGAATTTAGATGTTGCTCCTAACTTAGCATTGTAGCTAAAGTTTTCTCTAGTCTTCCACTTTATTGTATTCTCAAAATGTATTACACGATTTTGAAATATACCTTTCGTCATACTATTGGGACATTGGTGCCCCTGCTGTCTAAAATCTAGAGCATATATACCCTTTTATACTAACGAAAATACTCATGTCATAATCTTATCTACCGATTCGACATTTATTGTATATTGGGTCGACGGATAAGATTGTGCCACGTGTCCCTATTTAGTCTTTCGTTAGAGTGAAGGGCACATATGCTCTAGTTTTTGAACAGCAGAGGCACCAATGTCCCAAAAGTATGGCAAAGGATATCTGCATACCATTTACGATAGTTTGAGGGTATATTTGTCCTTTTTTCCTTTTAATAAATTAAATCTTAATGTTTAAAAAAAGGACCAATGAGTAAAAAAGAGATCTTTTTATTATGTGTGAGGATTTTATAATTTACAATCTAAAAGATATCTTGGTGATGCTAGTATAAAATAAGTGCAAAAAATAAATGGTGCAATATTATTTAAAAACTAGTGAAACTATCTGCGTTTCGTGCGGCTATATGAAATATTTATAAGATAATAGTATGAAATATGTAATATTTAGGTTAGTATCGAATATATAGATAATATTAATATTTCTCTTCATCTGCGATATCATAGGTTTTTTCATTTTTTTTTATACATATAAAATATATATTTTTTTTTGTATATGTATATAGTATAGCAAAATATTCACCGTGGTGAAGTAAATAGAATAAGAGATAATATGTTGAAATAACAATATATTGTATTACGTTGAAAATATTTTATATGTTTTAATTTCTTCTATCTTTTGTAGGAGTACTAATTTTCTATTCAAACTCTGATTTCGTCAAAACAAAATTGATTTTTTTATTATGTCATTATTATATTTGCTTATTATAATTTTTTAAACATTAAATAAATATTTATAAGATTTATGAAAAATGAAACATACAAAAGTTATGAATAATATTTAATATTAAAAGTTACAAGTAAGATGAAGAGATATGAGTTATAAATAATTCAAATGTATAATTTTATTAGACATTAAATGCATTACTAATTATGCATTGATTTTATTTGTAAAATAAATAAATAAAAATAAGGGGTGAAAATACAAAAAATGAACAGACAAAATATAATAATTGGTGACTACATAAAAATTATAAATACATTTCAAAGCAAAAAGAACGGTAACGAAAACAGATTGTTACATATGCAAAAAATGGCATCATGAAAATAATATTTTATTTTTCAATTACTTTTTTTATAATTATAATAAAAATGTAACTCCTAATCATCATAATTTTTTTTGTTGTTAAAATGAGATAATTATATTAATTTTGCTTCATAACAAAGAAAAAGTAGAATAATAAAGGATCAAATGATTAGCATTGACAATATCATACATTTAGCTAAATTATTTATACAAATCAAAATTTAAAAAATTCTAGCAAAAGTAACTAAGTTGCTAATACAATTCAAAGTGAAAAAATAATCTCTAATTATGCTTCATTTTTTTTCCTTCTACCATCTTCCTTTGCAAGTAGATCCGTCATCATGTTTTGATTCATATGTCAAACTCTTCATTATATGCAACCAACCGAATAAAAAAAATATCATATACCAATTAAAAGTAATTATGTCAAAAGAAAGAACGAAATTTAAACTATATGTAATATCTTTATATATTATCTTTTCAATAGTGCCAAAAATACTAAATAATTATCATTTCTTGAAATTTAACAAATATTATAATCAAACTATATTATATCCAGAAAACTAACTATTAGAAAGAGCAATGCAAACAGACAACACATTGTTAAGAATTACATAGATTTTTTAAAATCATACTTGCTTGATGAATGATAATACAAACATAAAAAAATATTAAGAAAGCATGTCTAAGTACATAAAAATAAAAAGAAAGACTTGAGAATGAAATATATTTTACCTTCATATACTTTTTTTTTGTTACATGTTAGTTAATTCGCAAACAACTATGATGTAGAAGAGAAATTATAACTTTGTATGTGAATCTTCCTGAAAATAAATATGACTGATATATTTATTAACTTCATGTACTTTTTTTTGTTACAAGTTAGTTTCATTCACAAACCAACTACGAATTTATATAGACAAAAATAAAGTAAATAAAAAATAAAAATTTGCAATGAAATATTTCTTATCTTCATGTACTTCTTTTTTGTTACAAACCAAACCAATATGATGAAAAGAGAATGGATAATTGTGAATGTGAATCTTCATGAAACTAAAATGAATTTATAGGCAAAAATAAAGGAATATCATAAGACATCATAAGCTTACAAATTTAAGTTTGAAGGTTATGGACATAAAAATTATGAGAGTTATGAATATTATTAAAAGTAAAAATTAAAGAGGGGCAAGTCATAAGATAAATTATGTTTCTCGTTTTATTATAAGTGAGACAATAATAAAAAAAGAATATGAAGAGTTTTTGTTATAAATGTTCCTCCATTAATAAAATATTTATTTGTAATAAATTTAAGTAATTTATTTTTATAATATAATAATTAATTTATTTTTAAAAAAAGCCAAAAAAAGAAGAAAAAAGCTAAATGCAAATGGAGGCAGGAGGCCATAGAGAGATGTCATATCACCTTGTCTATGGTCCTCCTTTATATAGATATATAGATGTTAAGGATTTGTACAAATTAATTTGGTAATATCAGTAGAATTGATTTTATATATTTTTTGGTTTAAGTGAGGTTATTTAATGAAAATTGCTTCTTCTTTTTTTGGTGCAAAATTATATTGTCTTTTGTCAACTAAATTTATGATTAGACAAGAACTCATTCATTGCAATATTCCTCTTTAGTTAAACGAATTGACTGTTCTTTTATTTAATTTTGTCTGCAAAAATAAATCTATTTTGCATCAATTCAAGCAAACTTACGTTGAGAAAAAAAAGACTTAACACGTTTTGTCACTAATTTTTGTTAGGTAACATATAGAGAATATGATTATCACTAATTCCTCGTTAAATAAGATCAATGATGAATATTTGTTGTTTTAACAAAAAATATGTATTGTTAATTCCGGTAAAAAATTTAGTCTCTTTACAATATTTTAAATTATTAATTTCTCTTACATTATAAATTCTTCATATTTCCTAAATGATCATATAAGTCTAACCAGATTAAAAGACTCTCAATGAACCATAAGTAAACGTATTGACATAATTAATTGATACATAGCCTACATACACCTTTTTATCAATCATATTCTATTATTCTTTAAATTTTCGTAAATTTAAAGAAGTTATTGGTCTTTCAGTATTTTATGTAATTATATATTTACGGTTTACTTTATCTGTATTAGCATTTTCAAATTATCGATTTCGCTTGGATCCCCCTCTTAAAAAATTATTTTTCTCCCCATTTCAAGTCAAGAAATTTTTTAAAAATCTAGAAATAAAATTGTATCTCACAAGCAAAATTCTATAATTGATTAAAATTCTCAAATGGATTTACGAATTAGAGGCATAAGAATAATATAAATTATTTCCACATTGTAAAAAAAAAAAGTATAAAATGAAAATTCTTAAAGAGAAAAAAAAAGGTGTAATTTGAATTAGTTGATTAATAAATAAGTTCTTTAATTTTAAAGAAAATCTAGTTGTAATCTTGACTTTTTTTTTAATCACTATTTTCAAGTCAACTTAATTTTTTGTTTGTGTGTTTTCACACCCATTTGAGTTTTACATGCTATTAACTTCTTTACAAATTATTTTCACTTTTTATTTTTCCTCTTTCTTCATTGTTATTTCATTTTCCTCTCTTTTTCTTCTCTATTCTCTTAAAAAAAAAAAAACTTTTAGTCTTTAAGGATCATGGAGTCATGGAATCCCCAAATAATGTGAGTTTCTAAGTAAAAGTTGTTTTCTAATTATTTTTTTAATGTTGTTTTCTCTTTTTGCATTGTCATTATTTTAGGTTTGAGTGATTTTTCTAATCAAATAAATTTATGTAAAAAAATGTTTTATCTTGAAAAACATTTATTAGAGAATCTTTCAATGGTGTTTTGATAACTTTTTAATGTTGTAAAAATAGGAGAAAAAACGTAAGTTTTGATTGAAACAAATGATATAGAATAAACGTAGAACAAAATAAAATGATTTTCACTAGGAGTTTTAAGAATTTTTTTTGGCTATATTTGAACGGATTAAATCAGATCGGATTAATAATTGGATTGGGTCAAAACATGTGCAATTTTGGCTGATGTATTGATTTTTTAGGTCACTTACGTTTTTATTTTTAAAAGTTTGATGTTCTTTTTACAAGCTTTTCTGGATTGGATCAAAACATGTCCAATTTTGGCAGATGAATAGATTTTTTAGGTCACTTACGTTTTTATTTTTAAAAATTTGATGTTCTTTTTACAAATTTTTTACACTTAAAAGGTTTAAAAGATTATTTTATTTTATTTTATTTCGTTGTTAGTGATCAAGGGATTTCAATTTCTCAATTTTTGCCTAGGCTCAAATAATAGGTCATAAATCAAGCGGTCGAACTCATAATTATTATTCGCCTCTTTATTTGTTAGTTTATTTTGTTTATTACGAAATCAAGCTATTAAATACTTTTTCTTTTTATTTATCACGACTAATCAAATTAATGTGTTTTTTTTTAATTTTAGATATATTTTTTATAAGTTAATTTGGCTTACAAACCTAATTCAAATCTAGACAAATTAGATGAATTTCGATATTAATAAAGTGAAAAAAAAATCATTTTCCCTTATATAATCCTCAAAACTTTGCCTCTTATTAAAATTAAAATTTAATTCAATTTCAGGTATTATTAAAATTAGTTTACTTTATTTGAGACGATGATCTATTATTAAAACTAATTCCTCCACCTTTATAAGATAGAAAAAAAAACTATCTACTTATGAAATTATATTAAATACTAAATTTTAGTCAAAAATTTAAATAAGTAAATATAAGTAACTCTTTTTTCTCAAATAATTTTAATACTTAAAAGTCCATTTATTCACACAAGACCCCAATTAATATTTGGAGTAAATAAAACACAATTCTTTTTTTTGGTTTCCATCCAGTGTTCGATGTCCAAATTGGAGCTCCGACTATATACGAATCACGTTCTGCAGGTCTTGAACCCAAGACCTCTGATTAAGGGTGAAATACTCCCACCAGTGCACCACAATCCATGTTGATAATAAAACACAATTCATTAATTCTAAAACCTTGAATAAACACAAAAGTCTAATTAAGGATACATTTAACCAATTTAGATAGTAGAGGGGCAAATTCTAATGTCTCCTCATATTCATGTCGAAATTTAAAAATTTAAATCACATATTTCAAATTGTGTCAGTAAATTAAGACCAAAATTGTAATTAAACAGTTTATGACTCAATTTTGAAAAAATTTCAGGCTGGACAAGTACCTCTACAACTACTTGGTTAAAAAAGGGTTGCATCTGACTGCTGAGTTATTCGCCATCGAAGCTAATGTTGTGAATCCCGATACTGTTGGTAAGTTTTTTTCTTAAATTTATCGTTAATTTGAACTGATTATTTGCTTTAATCACGATTATTATTGTTAAAAGTTGTTTTCGTGTGATTTATAACTCATGGGTAGACGTGAAATTAGCTACCCATGCGTATTGATGTTTGCTTTAGGGTAGATTGTCTAGGTCATATCTCGTTGGTTTGCGTGAATGTAGGATGCTTCGTGCTTGGGATAAAAGAATTTGTGTATCACCTTTTTGGGGTTTTATATCCAAACTATGCATCATTTTCTTTTTCTACCTGAACTATTATCATGGTTTAGATAGGGAAAGGGAATAGTTGATATGTGTTTTAATTTATAAATGATGATAATTTAGATAGAAAAAAGGAATAATGATAGTTAGGACATGAAGCTCGTGCAAAAGCTGTAGTTTAAGTGTGTTTTTCATCACTCAAAATTCTTATATGTTGTTTGATTGACTGGACATAGATATAGAATTTTGTTAATTCTTTTTAAAAACGGTTTATAAAGAGAAGTCTGCCCTCATAAAATAGATTGGAGGGATGTGACAATTTATTGATTGATCATTTTATTTGTGGTGATGTGCTAATGTAGTATTATTTAATTATGTTATTTGTTTTAGCTATTGAATCCCCGGAGGGATTGCTAATGGAATGGTGGGATGTGTTCTATGAAAAGTTCAGCTCTAATCAGGCCAAGCGTGCCCAAGAGCCATATTCTGAGGTATTCCGTTAACTTTTCTAAATTAAATTTGTCATTTTTTTTGAGAAGGTAACATTTGTGTATATTGACAAGTAACCATATTTACAGCAAAATCGAAAAAGCTGATATCCTAGGATATATTTAATCGAGTCAGTATCCTTTAAGTATATTTGTTTGCACTAGAAACAAAAAAGTCTAATGCAATTTAGTTTCATCATCTGTAGATCACGGTTTTTGCTCTCAAAACATCTTGAATTCCTTTTCTTCCATATTGTCCACCAAATGCAAGCTGAGACAAATTCTCCATCTGTCTCTGGTTGCAGCTCCTACTCCTGCTTCCTCCCAACTATATAACAAGTGAGTTATTTTGTTAGGCATGACACAACTAATGCTCCTAAGGCTAACAGAAATCCCCCACAGCTGTGTAGTTATCCTGCATTGCAGAAATAGATGACCAACTGTCTCAACCTCTTCACCACAAAGGTAACATCTGGAACATAAAGAGAATTTCCTCTTCTTGAGGTTCTCTTGTGTCAAAACAGCCTCTCTTGCCAATAACCAAGTAAAACAGACAACTTTGAAGGAGATTTTGGTCTTCCATATATGCTTCCATGGCCAATATTGTGTCTGTTGGTTTCCTTGGTTCAATAACTTGTAAGCAGAGTTCACCTTGAATATGCCATTGCTATCTAATTTCCGCCAAAGTCTGCTTCTTCACTTGTAGCTGTAAACTCCTCCAACATTATGAAGAACTCAATGACAGAATCCCAGTCATTGAAGTTCTTCCTGAATTGAGTGTCCCATCCTTGTTGTGTCCATATGTCAGCCACACTCACATTCTGTTGTACTGCAATACCAGCTAATTCAGGAAACAAACCCTTTAAACTATGTGATCTCAACCACTTATCCTCCCAGAAGGAGATCTTGCAACCATTTCCTACTTTAATATTGGCGTGGTTCTTCATAAAAGGCCAGAGTACTCTAATTGATCTTCACACACTAACCCCATATGGAGTAATTACTTCCTTTGCCATCCTTCTATCCTCCTCACCGTATTTGATAACCTTACTCTAGCACGCATGAGGTTCTTGTGAAAATATCAGTCATTTCAATATGAGATTAAATTTATCTTTTTTTTGGGACTATTATAATCTAAATGCATGATTCTTTTTTAATTCTCAGGCTGCACAGACTATTGACAACGTGGAGTATCATATCCCATTTGCTGCGCCAACATCTTGTCCTCATTCTGCTAGACCAGTTAGCTCTCCTACCATGCAGTCGTTTCAACTTAATTTTATAGATTACAATATCTCATTAGTGATGTCACTCTTTTTTTTCTAACTATAGGCGCATAATATATCTCCTCTGGTGCCGGCCTTCCACCTGAGGACACCTGAGGATGAAGCACTACTTGATTTAAGGTTTCTTGAGATGGATCGTCTGAGTCCGAGTCAAAGTCAGAGGGTGCCAATTGTAACTGATTCTAGGTAACATGTTATATTTATTGCTAATGCGGACCAATATTTCTGCGCTTGATGTATTTTATAGTGTTTCCCTTGTTCACTTAACTTCATGTTATATCAATGCTGCTTTGTTCTTGAACAAAATCACGTTTCCATTGGGTTTTGTGCAATGCAATTATGACTGTAAAATTGAATTTATTCAATTCTCTGTGTTATCTTTCTGGATAATTAGTTATTGCTTAGATATTGCATAGCGAAAGCATCAATTTGGTTGTTGAAGGTCGTGAATCAGAAGATTTCTAACTTTTTTGGATGTTCATGTGTCATTCAGCCACCTGATGGAGCAGATTCCAAATAATGCCTCAACAGTGAGAGGCCAAAGTAAGTTTGCATTTCCAAGACAATAACTTTTTTTTTTTTGAAGTTATGACATAACTTACAAGGTTCTATTCCTTCCAGGATGAGGGAGAGGGGAAGTAAAAGAGGAAGAGGATCACTAAGTTGATAAAGGGGGAAACGAATGTTAAATGTTAGTTCAATTACTTTTGAATTCCTTAAGATTTGTGTTGTTAAGTATTGGAAATTGACCTCATCACCTTTCCTCATTGGAGAAGACCAAAAATTCTTTCTCGCAAAGAGAAAATGATGAACTCCACTTAAAGAGGAGAACTTTGGTAGTTTTCTAGCTCCATGCGCTTTGAGCACGAAGCCTTCCATATGAAAACACAGCTTGATTGGATCACTTTCATAATTGCTGATGTAATGGTCACATTGTTAGGCAAGCTTAGACCATGATGCTCCAATATTTTCAAAGACGAAAAACACGACAAGATCTATGAGCTTGAAGCAAAAAGCGAGAATTGAAGTGCATCTTTATTTGAAGTAAAGCCCATAAAAAGCAATAAGAATTATGGGCTTGAAGCAAAAGCGAGAACTAAAGCGCATGCTTCTTTGAAGTAAAGCGCACAAGTTATGGAAATAAAAAAATACCAAACATGTCTGAATTTAATGCCATAATAAAGCTAATATTAGTCCAACTTATCATTAGGATTATTTTTGTGTGTCGTCATTTGAAGCACACACTTCTCTGAAGCTTCCTCGCTTTGCTTGAAGTGATAACTCCTTGCTTGGCTTGCTTTATTGCTTTAAGCGACAAAACAATGTCCCTTAATAACACTATGAAACTCAACTTATCGTGCCATCATAACATGTATGAAAGTTGTTTTTCCTTACTTTGATCCCTTCTGCAAGTAACTTGCTATAAAGAAAACATATTTAAACTACTCTTGCCTTTGCAAGTAGTCTAAAACCCTTTTATCTAGGTCCTTCCAATTTCAGGAAGATGTTACTAGAGGGGTCCGACCTGGTATAAGGAGTGTAGGAGAATGTTATAAACTAAATATAAATATTCCATTTGTGACTTCCTTTCTCTTTCCCTAATAATTGTTATAAGATAGAACACTAAAGTACATAATGAAGTAAATCATGGAAAATTAAAAAATATAAATCATGTATGAATTTAATGCTATAATTAAGTCGGTACAAATCCGACTCTTCCTAGTTGAGGCAAAAAGTGTCCTCTTATGGTTAGGATAACTTTGTGCTTCATCATTTGAAGCGCATGGTTTCGCTTATAAAGCAATAACTCTTCTGTTGGATTGCTTTATCACTTTTAGCGGTGAAAACAATGACTTTTAATAACATACATACCAAATCTTGCCATCATAACATGTCAAAGTCTTTTTTTTTTTTTTTTTTGAGATTGATCTTTTCTCTTTACCTGGATCGACTTCTATATTCTTCAAGTAGCTGCCTATAAAGTGAACATATTTTAAACTACTCTGTCTTTGCAAGTAGTCTCAAACTCTTCTACCTAGGTCATTACAATTTTAGCAAGTTATTACTAGAGGGGTTTGATTTGGTACAAGCTGTTATAAACTTCCGTGGCTTCCTTTTTCTTTCCCTAATAATCGTAATAAGATAGAGCATAAAATTAAAGATATAAATATATAATGAGATAGAAACCTTTTTCCATTTTTCAATTCCACAAGTCGTCATAAATGCATAACCAATTAAGTCTCAAACTCATTCTATTTTCTAATGAATGGGTGGTTGTTGAGCATGGTTGTTTGAAGACTTGGTGTTAATAGCAAGTGTGACTTTCCATAAGAGGCGGATGTAGTGTTCCGGCGTTGGGTCCGCTCCCAGTACTTTCGACGCACAATATGAATTTATGCCTAAAAGTCTACTAGAACCTCATGATTGACTAGAATTTCTGGATCCATAATTCTAAAAATACAATGGGTTCAATATGACGAACCTTAAAGGTTGAACCTATAGGGTTTAAATTCTGGATTCTTTTATGCTTTTCATTAACGTCTTTTAGTTTCCTATCATGCTTTTTTGATTGTTTTTTACAAAATCCTATAAGAAATAGTATACATTTAAGCATAACATTAGTATTTGTGAGAAATATAAGGGAAGAATATTATTGAATTGTTGTTGTCTACATTATTATATAGGGACCCTATTTATAGACACTACAATAGACACCTTTTCCAACTAGGACACTGTAATACAATCCTTTTCAAAGTAGGACACTATATATTATTCCTATTGCTATTACTATTCTTATTTCTATTCTAAGTAGGATTGTATATACCTATTACTATTCTAACACTCCCCCTCAAGCTAGTGCATACAAATCATAAATATCTAGCTTGTTACAAATATAATTAATACAAGGACTGATGAGGAGCTTGGTGAGATATCTGCAAGTTGATCACTCTGATACCATGTGAGAAATTTTAGGGAAGAATATTATTGAATTGTTGTTGTCTACATTATTACCGAGAGACCCTATTTATAGACACTACAATAGGCACCTTTTCCAACTAGGACACTGCAATACAATCCTTTTCTAAGGACACTATATATTATTCCTATTACTATCCTAAGTAGGATTGTGTATACCTAATACTATTCTAACAATATTAATTTACAGTAGAAGAAAAGAAGGTATTCAAATGACGTTAGTTGGAACTAGTTTTTAATAAGGATGGTAGTTTTGATTATTGCATTTGCAACCACAATGGTAGAAATTTGGGACTAAGAGGATTCTTTTTTATTAGTCAAGTGATCTTACTGGGCGTGTTTATTGATACTTCATGACATCTAAAAGAAATAAAGCAATGTTACACTTCCTTAAGGGTAAAGAGCATGAAGTTCTGAGTTACTACATTATAATATTTTCAAGAAGAAAAGGTATTAAATAGTCGAGTTTAGATCTATGATATGAATTTAAGCAATGTCATACTTGCATAATTTCTGCACCCAAGGGTGTAGGCTAGCAATCAATAAAATGGGTGAAAATCATATACTAGGATTCAAGTTCAAGTAGAGACAAAAAATGCTAGGTAATTTCTTCCTATTTGATCGAGTCTTAGTGAACAAATTTACCTAGTAGGCTAGTACCTATGTTGGTGGGAGGTAGTAGGTACATTCCAAAACAATTGAGGTGTGCTTAAGCTTTATGCGAACATTGGTGCGAAAAAAAGATAATAATCTCATAATCGTTATTGGAGTAGTTAGTGAAAAGCACAGAAAAGCTCCAAACCATGTTACCGGAAATTAGATCTAACTGCTGGAAACTGATTGGAATAAAAAAATAAATATATGGTCAGCCCCGGAATGAAGAGGCGACCTCACTGGGAAATTTTTTCGAAAAATTGGCTGAAAACTACTGCACACGCCGATGTGTGTGGTGACGCAAATCTTGATCTTCCGTCGGCGCGTGACACGGAAAAACTCATAGGAGGTTACTGAGGTTTGCTCTCCCAAGTGTTCCGCACCTTGTGGTGATGTTTGTTTTCGCACAACACTTCCAAACAAAAAACAATGCAAACCAGCCTTCGACAGTCATCGGAAGCTGACTGGTTTTCAATCTTTTTTGGTAAATTTCTCACCAATGCTCTAATACCATGTGAGAAACATGAGAGAAAAATATTATTGATTGTGTATCAACATTATTACACAGAGAACACACTATCATACAATCCTTTATCAAGTAGGATACTATATACTATTTCTATTTCTATTCTAAGTAAGTTTGTGTAGACCTATTCTTATTCTAACATCACTAATAGGTATATGAAGTGTTATGTTGTAGTTTTATCTGATAAGCTGAATGGTTAGTGTTACAATGGGAATAGGAACAAGAAAAGTATATACAATCCTACTTAGAATATGAATAGAAATAGGAGTAGAAATAGTATATAGAATCCTACTTTGAAAAGGATTGTAATGTAGTGTCTATAAATAGGGTTTCAATGTAATAATATAGATACACAATTCAATACTCCCTTTGTCCCAATCTATGTGACACATTTCAGATTTTGAGATTCAAATAAGTCTATCTTTGACCATAAACTTTTCATATATCTTTTAAATATTTTGAATTGTCAATTATTGTGACTTATAGTATTTTTACATAGTTTGCAAATATATAAATTTCATTTTAAAAAATTTGAAGATTTCACGAGCAAATTCTTGATCAAACTTAAACTGTTTGACTTTCTAAAAACGGAATATGTCACATAAATTAGGACAAAGGGAGTAATATTTTCTCTTATATTTCTCACATGGTATCAGAATTTCTACTATCCTGGTAGAGAAACAAAGAGCTTCCGCTACTGGGATGGCTATGACCCATATATGCCACTCGTTTGGCTAATGGTTATGTAACAAAAGTAGGACCAATGATATATGCATGAACACCATATCCAGGGGAAGAAAGCTCAGTTAGACATGTGACCGTGCATCAGTTTCAGACGACATTGTAGGACTGTTTTGTGATATCCACCGGTGTTTGTGTAGCACTGTGCCATCTTTCCGGTGACTACCTTTTCATATCCAATTTGCACAACAGGTGTTTCAGTGACTACTTTCTCATATCTCATTTGTATAGCACCTTCCCATCCTTTCGGTGACTACTTTCTCATATTTAATTTGCATAGTTCCGTGCCATTTTTTTGCCATCATTCCGACCCTACCTATAATTCTCTTTCTCAGTAGGGTTGTGCCATCATTCGGACCCTATTCATATAGTTTTATTTCTCAGATTGTGACTACTTTGAGCCATCAAATCTAATATTCCGACGTATGAGCATGTTTCAATCAATTTTTCAATGACTTTCTTGTTAAATATCAACACATCTATTGATACCAAGATGATCCATATGTTTTATACAAGATTTTGAGCACTTTCCGGTGACCGCTGCATTGTGAAGAAGTCTATATGGAGCAACCACCTAATTTTGTTGCTCATGGAGAGTTTAGTAGCCTTGTATGTCGATTACGTAGGTCACTCTATGGTTCAAAATAGTCTTCTCCAGCTTGGTTTGGGAAGTTCAACACTGTGATTTAAGAACTTATCACTTTGTGTTTTATCGACATTATGCATCAAATCCAGCATTTCATGAGAAGACTAAACACATTAAGATTGGCTGTCAATTTTGTGAAGTCGAGTGATCAACTTGCAGATATCTTCATCAAGCCCCTCGTCAGTCCTCGTATTAATTATATTTGTAATAAACTAGGTACATATGACTTGTATGCACTAGCTTGAGGGGAAATGTTAGAATAGGAATATGAACAAGAATAGTATATACAATCCTACTTAGAATAGGAATAGAAATAGGAATATGAATAGTATATAGAATCCTACTTTGAAAATGATTGTAATGTAATGTCCTAATTGGAAAAGAAGTCTAATGTAGTGTCTATAAATAAGGTCTTAATGTAATAATGTAGATATACAATTCAATAATATTTTTCTCCAATATTTCTCACAGTTAGTATGGTAAAAACTTACTCATTCACCTTTTGTTCTAAGACCTCCCTAAGTTTGTAAATTAAATTTCTTAAACAGTCGTCGACATACTCCCTCCGTTCACAACTTTACTTGTCACTTTGGACTTTGCACGCCCCTTCAGAAACAATGATTAGCATGAGTATTTTACCACAACACCCATATTAATTGAAGTATAGTTGTAGGTCTTGGGAAATGATTTGAGAAATAAGCAATTAATGTTGAGGGTAAAATAGGAAAAAATAATTATCTTTTCTTGAATGTTAAAAGTGACATGTGAAAGTGAAATTCTTTTTCTAGAATAGGGGACATGTAAAGTTAAGGAGGGAGTAGTTGGTCGAAACTATAGGCCCTAAATGGCTAGCATGATGTTGGCTTTCTCTAGGAAGTGCTACATCACTTGTGCACCATGTACTTCCTGGAACCATTCTTCAAACAAGTTAAGTTGTAAAAGCAGCTTTTCAATTGTCACTATTTAGGATCACTTGGCAGGCAATTAGAGTTATAGGTTCACATGGGACCAAAATGAAATCAAACAAGAATTTATTGCAGATTTAAGTAATGATAAGAGTTTACTCTGTAAGTCCACGAATCTCGAGTGACTTAAAATACCACTTAGTTCTTTCTCCTACAAGTAAGTGGAGAACTGTGGTTATTAGGAGCTGAAATTGATTATGAAGCTGATGCTTAGAATATTTACTTTTTTGCCACTGGCTTACTCATTGAATTGCGAGTTACCTACCATCTTGTATTTTACCTCCAGTTTCATTTTCAGATTCCTTTAAGCATTTAGGATAAAATGGGAAACCAAGCGAGAACATACATGGAAAGAAGCAGGAAATTAACCCACAACCTTTATGACTTGGATCTTGCCAAATGTTCGGTCAGGTGAGTTTCTTTACTTCTGCATATTTGGTTCAGAAGAGCCATACATTCAGTAGATTCATGCTACGTTGTTTAGTTAAATACTGCAGGTGGAATTTATATGTTCTTTAAGGTTTCTTATTTATTTCTTGTTGTACTTCCTATTGATTTTTCACATCAACAGAAAAAGTAAATATTGCGTGCATGTTTAGTTGTAGTTCGTTTCTGCTGTCATTAATTGTCAATTTTTTTAACCATAGCTTAGTACTTCCAAGTAAAAAAACAACTGTTGAAAACTGAATCCTGTTCTCACAGGAAAACTCACATCAAGTGGCAGATTGGATAAGCTAATTTTTCTGTCTATCCAAGTTTGGTGATTTTAACAAGGGAAAGGGGGAAAATATACTTCTCAACTTGTGATTTAGAGCGGATATACCACTTGTTTAAAAAGTGGTGGTATTTAGGTGTCAGTGTTAGGACAAAATGGTTGTATCACGAGGTAGACATTAGATTCTGATATTTGATCTTGTAAAATTAAGAGCAAAAGATGCCATTTAAGAAGGGATATAGGTTAGCACATTCTATTTAAGACTGTCCTGCCTGAGAATTCAGAAACTCACACAATTATAATTGCTTTAAATAAGGAGATATTTAATTGAGAAAACCGGGTGAAACCTCAACATAGGATTCTTGGGCCTGCTCAGAGGTGAATATATCATAGAACCCATCCCACCACTCTGCTATAGATCCCCTGGAGAATTGATTGTAAAAACAAATCCCATAAGTAACTAAAATTCTTGGGATTTTTTTAGCTATCAGTTCTTGAGAGGGATTTTTGGCAAATTGGGGGATGTGTTCCAGATATATTCATCTTTAATCTCCAGAGCATGTTCAAGAATCATATGTTAAGGTGTCACCTAAACTTTTCAAAGTTAAATTCATTTCTTTGAAGCAATTATAATTTGAATGCATGAATCGTGGAACTCTCAGGCTACACAGTCATTGGAAATACTTATATATTATATACCTTTTGTAGTGTCATCCTCTTCTTTTAATTTTCTGAGAAAGAGTACATTATAGTTTTTGCAGCTAATGGAAGCTTTTTCTAACGTTTTGTTCTTGTTCATGTGTATGTTGAAGGAGTACCATGCATCAGACAAATATAAAAGAAAATCGGACTATGATAAAGGTTTCAACGACGATTGGACTGTGGAAGATGCAGGGGATAGGATCGTCGAGATGACCGAGAAATCTAAAACAAGCATGGAAGATCCATGGAAAAAACTGCAAAGAAAATCGAAGAAGAAATCAGAGACTAGTACTGCAGATAAAGTGATGTGAAGACAATGATAAGACACGATGGATCTGTAGAGGTTAGGTTATATCATTCCCTCTGTTCTGATTTATGTGGGCACGAGCTTTAAAAAAAGAACGAATTGACTATTAGTACTTCAATTAGTTAAAATGATTACTTAATGTTAATGGTGAATTGCTTAAGTGAACAAGTAAAAGAAAAAGTATATTTTTTTATAAATTGACAAGTAAATGGGGATGAAGTAAGTAAACATAAAAAGTTTTTTTGTGAGGATTTATATTTATAGTCAAAAAGATTAAAGAAGTGATCATGACTAGTTGATGATCTTAGCAAATTAAGTGCAAAATATAAATGGTGAAATTTGTATTTAACTGTTAAGGGGTTTGTACAAATTAATTAGGTAAATGTCCAATTGTGCAAGAGTCACATACCTTGTAGAATTTACTTTATTTTTGGTTTGAATGAGGTGTTTCAATTAAAATTTGTTATCATCTATCAACTAAAATTCATATTTGGACAAGAATTCATTCATTGCTTTGTTTTCCTTTTACTTGTAAGAATTGAGCTCCCTTCTCTTATTTGACTTTGATTTACCAAACAAAACTATTTAGCATGAATTCTAAACAAAAACTACATTCAAAAATTAAAATTAGCTACACTCAAGTGACGAGTTTGTAGCTCATTTTATTTTTTTAGTATAACTTTTGCTTGGGATTGATGCAAAATAGTTTTGGTTGTAGAGCAAAGTCAAATAAGAGAAGAGAACCCAATTCTTACAAGTAAAAGGGAAAAAGACAATGAATAGATTCTTGTGCAAACATGAATTTTAGATGATAAAAGACAACAAATTTTAATTGAAATATCTCATTCATACCCTACAAAAAGTGAATTCTACTAAGTATGTAACTTTTGCACAGTTGGACAATTACCTAATTAATTTGTACCAGAGTCTCTAAGATTGATTCCATGCTAAGATCACAAACTAGTCATGTTTACTTCTTAAATCTTTTTTACTGTAAATATAAATCCTCACAAAAAAGAACCCTCTCTTTTACCCCTTTTACTCGTCAATTTATAAAAAATAGTGTCTTTCCAGTAATTTTAAATTATTATGTAGTTTTTTCTTAGTGTTAGAAATTCTCCGCATTTTCTATATGATCTCTTTTAAAAAATATTAATTCTTCACTTTGGAGTTAATAAACAAAGGAAATTTCTAGGAATAAATTTGAAGTCTCTGACATACAAGGTCCTAAGATTATCTTCATAAACTTTTTTGAAAATATTCATTGAAAACACTTTTAGAAATGTTCTCAAATAGTTAAGAATTTAAATTCAGATCCATTTTAAAATTTGGCAAACAAATCAATTTCTTAAATATACAATTACCCGACACCTTAAAGTTTTTTCTATTAAACTTCTCTCAATATTCTTTTCAGGAAAACTTCTAAAATTGTCCAATGACTTTAAGAGTCACATGGATAAGAAACAAATAAATTATTTCTGCCTTGTACAAAAGGTATAAAAGGAAAATTCTTAAAGGAAAAAAAAGTGTAATATGAATTAATTGATTGAAAAAGAAAAAGCTTTAAATCTTAAAGAAAATCTTAGTTGTGGAGATGAAACAAGAATACTTTTTATTACCATGAATACTTTTATGCATATGGTTTTTATTTTATTTATTAACCAAATTATTGCTCATCCTTCAATTTACTGCATTGTTTACCTGCCATACTTTTTTTCAGTACACACTTTATAATAATTTTTTTTTCCATTTTAACAATGAAAATGTAGATTTCTTTTTCTCTATCTCTTTTCTTTCTCAATCTCTTTAAGTCAATACAATTGTTGGTATGTAAATTATCATTCATTTGATTTCCATATTTTTTATTACACACTTTATAATAAATTTTTTCCCATTTTAATAGTGAAAATATAGATATCTTTTTTTTTTCTTTATTTGGCATCCATTTTCTTGTCTCTTTTATCACTAAATATTTTATAGTCAATAGTATATATTGTCTGTTTGTGTCTTTTCTTCCATTTAATTTTTTGTAGACAAATCCTGTTAACTAATCTATCTTCACTCTCATTTTCTCCTCTTTCTCCATTTTCTTTGGATCATGGACTCAGGGAATTCTCAAAAGATGTGAGTACAAGTTTATAACTTTTTATAATATATGTTCTTTTCTCCTTTTACGTTCTCTTAATTTTAGGCTTGAATGTTTTTTTCAATCAGAGAAATTTATGTAAAACGTGCTGTATCTTGGAAAATATTTTTTTGGAGAAATTTTTTCAATAGAGTTTTGATGACATTTTTAAGTTTTAGAAGTTGAAAGGAAAGGTACGATTATTTGTTAAGGCAAGTGATACAAAACAAGCGTAACATATAAGAAAATAATTTTTCACTAAGTGGAAGGGGAGCCTTGGAGTAAGTGGTAAAATTGTTGCATTGCAACCAGAAAGTCACGGGTTCAAGCCGTGGGAACAATCTCTTGCAAAAAATGCAGGGTAAGACTGCGAAAAATTGACCTTTATGTTCCGGTCCAATCTGTTGTAAAAATGCAGGGTAAGATTGTGTACAATAGACCTTTGTAGTCCGGTCCTTCCCTGAACCCCGTGCATAGGAGGAACTTTGGCTTTAATTTTAGATAGTATAGGGTTAAATTTGATTCTTTTTTCCTTTTAATTAATATTGGAAGGCGTCTTCATCGAGAAAATGTTTTAGGGGAAAACAGTTTACATCAAATTAATGAGATTCTTTTGGAAATTCTCCAGGCTTGACAAGTGCATCTATGATTATTTTGTCAAGAAGGGGATGCGTGAGTCTGCCAAGGAATTCGCGAGTGAAGTTGATGTTGAAAATCCCACAGATGATGGTAAGTCTTTCTTTAAATCTATGGCAGATTTGAACTCTTTAATCGTGATTATCATTCATTAAAAGTTGTCTCCGCTTGACCTATAACTCAGGGTGAAACGCGAAATTAGTCACTGTGGGCCTTTTCTGGACTTTGGGTGAATGCAGGATGCTTCGTGCATCGGTCTACTCTTTTATTGATGATCATGTTATTTTTAAGAACCTTGTTATTCCTTTGATTTCATTTTAATTTTTATATGGTGTTTGACTAGACACGTAGTTTGTGACACAAATTAAATTTATTCTCTCTATGGTAGTATTAATGTTTCATTGGCCACAAAATTTATGAAAGACCTTTGATAGATGTGGTCTAAAATAAGCTTTAAACATGTGTGACTATAAATCATCATAGTAACATGAAAATGTTAAAGTATTTTTAAATATATAAATGTGACATTTTTTGGGGACAAATGAAAAAGTAAAGTATGCCATATAAATTGGGTTAAAGAGAGTGCAACATACCAAAAGTATCCTTACAAATTGAATGGAGGAAATGATAGATAATGCCGTTCTTTGAATGTTGTGGTGCACTTATTCTAGGGTCAATTTTTTCTTGAAAATGCTTTCCGTGTTTATAAAATTGTATTAGTTGCTCTTCTTTATTTTGGAGGGATGTGCACAACATAGTGACTGATCATTTTATTTGTGGTGATGTGCTAATGTACAATTATTTAATTCTGCGATTTGTTTCAGCTACAAAATCTCCAGGGTCATTTCTCACGGACTGGTGGAATGTGTTCTATGATATGCTCATCTCTAATCAGTCCGCCCAAGATCTTTATGCTGAGGTATTCCCTAAATTTTTTAAGTTAAATTTAGAGAAAATGGTCAAATGCCACCTCAACGTATATCCGGATTCTCAACTACCCTCTTTAATTTTATCAAGGTCCTATCACCCCCTGTACTGTTTAAAACTGAAATTATTACCTCCCTAAATGCTTAGCTGGCATAGTGAGTCTATTTCACTCTCTTTGGGAGAGTGAGAATCAAAAACTATTATTAAAACTTTATTTTTAATATCTCTTTTCAATAAATATATGCATTTTTAATTTTTTTTTCTTATTTGTTTTCTTTCTTCTCTAGCAATATAAACAAATCTCCCATCTTTCACCACCTCTAAGTCGTGCTGCCACCACCATCTTCACCAGATTCACTATTGTTGAATCCAAACAAATTTTCAAACTCATGTAAAACTCTTGCAAAATCAATCAACCTAAATCAATTGTACATAAGTTTACATATATATATATCACCCCAAAATACTTTGGATCTGATTTGAGAAAAATTAGTATGGGTTTACTTCAAATCCAATTGAACCCAACAAAAAAATTATTTTTTTACTAATAGTTCCTTTAATTATTAATCTCAAATCTCAATCAATCAACTATATCTCAAAAATTGTCGCTATTAATCTCGTTAATTCATCAACCGTCGTAGAATAAGTCTCTTCCTCTTCGAATTGTTGTCGCCATCGATGATGATGTGGAAGACATTGTAGGCTCCTCCTCCTCATCTTCCTTGAGAGGATTGCTTATCTTCGGTGACCACCATTAATGACAATATTCTGCCATGTTCGTCCTCTCTCCCTCCTTTCTTTTTTTTCTTAATTTGATTTTTAGGTTTCCAAAGTGCAAAGCCCCAATATCTCTAGACGAGCTCTGAAATCATTATTCACCTTTCTTCCTTAAAGACCCAGTTTCGATTGACTTATGGTGTTCTAATGATGGTGAAAATGGTGAAAGTACTTTGGGTGTTTGAAGGGATGGGTAAGAGTATAGAAGAAAAGGGTAAAGAAATATAAAAATTGAAAAAAAAACATTTGATGAAGTATCAAACACGTGAAATTCACATGCCACCATAGATCTGGTTATGGTTTTTAAGGGTATAATTATTTCATTTTTAAACCGTTCAGGGGGTGATAGGACTCCCGTGAAGTTTAAGTGTGTAGTTGGAAATCCGGATATACGTTGAGGGGGCATTGGACCATTTTCTCTTAAATTTATCTTCTTTTTGAGACTATTATAATCTAAGTGAATGTTTTTTTAAATTATCAGGCTGCATGTACTATGGACAATGTGGTACCTCAAGTCCCTTATGCTGTGCCAACATCTTCTTCTCATTCTGTTACACCAGTTAGCTCTCCTACGATGCATTGTTTGGTCTTAATTTTATAGATTATAATGTCTCCCTTGTGATGTCACTCTTTTGTCCGAACTATAGGCACATAATATATCTCTTGTGGTGCCGGCATTTAGTCCTGAGAGATCGCAAGAGCCATGCCATCTGAGGATGCATGAGGACAAAGTGACACCTAAGTTAAGATTTCTTGACGTGGATCGTCCGAGTCAGGGGGCGGCGTTTGTAACTGATTCTAGGTAATAACTTGTTATATTTATTGCTAATCCAAACCAACGTTTCTGCACTTGATGTATTTTTTTTAGTGTTTGTCTTGTTCATGTAACTTCATGTTATATCTGTGCTGCTTTGTTCTTGAAAAAATCATGTGTCCATTGGGTCTTGCGCAATGTAATTATGACCGTGAAATTGAATTCATCTAATTCTCTGTGTTAATCTTCCTAGATAACTAGTTATTGCTATGATATTGCATAGTGAAAGCATCAATTTGGTTGTTGAAGTTGGTGAATCAGAAGATTTCTAACTCCTTTAGATTTTCTTGTGTCATGCAGCTGCCTGATGGAGCAGATTCCAAATATGCCTCAACAGTGGGAGGCCAAAGTATGTTTACATTTCTGATACAACAACATTTTTTTTTAATGTTGTGACATAACTGTCAAGGTTTTATTCCTTCCAGGATGAGGGAGAGGGACAAGGCATTTACTTTGACCAAACTATGCAGATGGAACCAAATGGCGATACCCCTAAAAATGTTGTGCTTCCGGTGCCAGATCCTTGTGAAGCAGGTTCGTTTTATTGTTTTCAAATACCTTGCATTTATGTTTCAGAATATCTTGACTTTGGTCTTGATAATACATGTGAGTTCACCTAAGGTAGTTTCCACTCTTATATGTTGACTTAACATGCATTAAGGTCATAACTAAAATCTGCAAGAAAAGCTCCTTCATTGGAGGAATCAGTTGCATACTTTTTCAGAATTCTCAGCGCCTTGTGCAGAACGTGCTCATTGTTGTATGCGTGTAGCAATTACCAACACAAAATTAATATTGTTTTTAACTTTGTATGTTCGATCATGAACATCAAGTATTTTTATGGATTAGGTTACAGCCTCGTTCATGTCCAGCTTTAAGGATATGAAATATTTCCCCTAAGATGAGGTTTTATTTGGTGTATACAAGAACTCTGGATACATGACTGAATGTATCTATAGCCTAAATTATTTGGTAATTGCAGATGTGAATAAAAGAATTGCTTATGTGAGAATGCTTTTTGACCCAAAATAAGAATGCCAATTTTTGTGAGTGTATGAAAATGTTGGTCTGTTTTTAGTTATTCAAGGACAATTAAACAGTTCTCTATTATAGCGGAAACTCATATCGGATTCTCTGCTAATCTTCCTATCAGGCTCTTCCACCGGCTCCTGCTCTGGAATGCAGCAAACTCCCTAATCAAATCAAGATCTCTTGATTTCCTGATCTTTCTCTTGGCATGGAATTAAGAAGGTGATACCTCGAGAAAGCTTGCAAATCATTAGCTATTATACAGTACATGTAGGCTATAGCCATGAGGAAAGACAGATGCATTTTGTTACTTCTTGATTGTTTTAAGGATTTATTTTTTTTGTAATCCAAGCTTTATCATGGGCACTTGATTATGAATGGAATAACATTCGATGTTGTTGCTTTCTCCTAATTGTAAAATGGCTGTTTCATATTTTTTAATCAACTTGGAGATTTGGGAGTAATAGTTCTTCAAGAAGCATCAACTTTTCTTCAAGTGGTAAGAATGATGGTATCTAGGTAGGGTGATGTGTATGCAGCCTTAAAGTGCAGTGCACAACAAAACAACATACCCAGACTAACCCCACAAGTGGGATCTAGGTAGGGTGATGTGTATGCAGCCTTAAAGTGCAGTGTCTTGATGTAAATGCTAAACTGCTTATACATTTAAATGAGGCATAGAGGTTAGGTATTAATAGTGAGAAAACATAATATTGATGGTTTCAGGCAAGAGCGATTTAGGTTAAGGTCACAGGCAACATTTGGTATTTATATAAGTGGTCTTGATCAACTATGCTTGAAGTAACATTATACTGATGGTAGTTAAGCTTTTGTGAATTAGACTCCAAATACTATTAAAGATATTGATGATCGATGTTTGAAGAAACATTATGTTGATGGTACTTGTATTCAAGTCCATTATTAGGCTTATATAAAAGATAGCATTCTTCCTTGGTCGTGAATAAGTTGTTCTTATATTAGCAGATAGTCTAGTCGATCAAATCTACAAATTTAGTGTCAAAATGATAACGGCATCCTAGTGCATGAAGCATCTTGCGTTTACGCTGGATCCGGGCAAGGGCCATACTCCATTAATGTAGGTAGGCAGCCTATCTTGATGCTAACATCAGTGGCTGATTTCATGGAGACAATTTTACAGTTGCTCCATGACTCCCCTTCTTACCATCAAAATGATAAAACAACATAAAGGGACTGTGCCTGCTTTGCTGCAGATATTTTCTCAAACAAGTGATTTGTGGCTGTGGTCTCTTGAGGTAGAGACCACCTCAAGAGTAGAGTGCATAGATTGACGAAAGTTTCTGCATTGCGATATAATATTTAATTCACATAATGACATAATGAATGGGGACATCCTATCTGTGCATCATTTGGTGGATAAGATAGGAGGGAGAGTAAAAGAAGAAGGGGAACACTGATTGGTTAAGGGGAAAAGAATGTTAGCTCAATTAGCATTGAGTTCCTGAACACCTACTTGCCCGTCCCTATTTAAACTCGGAAAACAATGACTAACACATAAGATTTGTGTTGTTAAGTATTAGAAATTTGCCTCATCGCCTTTCCATCGGATAAGACTAGGAATTCTTTCTCGCAAAGGGAAAAGGATGAACTCTACTTAAACAGGAAAACCTTAACTATTACCTAGCTCCTTAAGCTTTGAGCACCATGCCTTCCATATGAAAACATTAGTCTTATTGGCCCACTTTCATCATTGTTGATGTAGTGATCACACCATCAAGCAAGACTAGACCATGAGGTTACAATGTTTTCAAAAGCAAGAAATACAAAAAAGCAACAAGATCATCTATGGGGTTGAAGCAAAATCGAGAACTGACTTTCCTTGGGGTGAAGTGCACTAAGTACAAAAAACAACAAGATCTTTGGGCTTGTAGTATAGTGAGAACTGAAGCTCACATTTAGTTGATGTATAGCGCACAAGTTATTGAAAAAAATACCAAACATGTATGAATGTAATGCTATAATAAAAGCTGATAGTAATCCAACTCCGTATAGTTTAACCAAAAATTGACCGCTTATCGTTGGGATTATTTTGCACGTCATTATTTAAAGCGCATGGCTTCGCTTATGAAGTGATAACTCCTCGTTTATCTTGTTTTATCATTTTAAGAGGAAAAACATTGACCCATAATGACACTACGAGACTCAACGGCTCTTATCATCATATTGCCATCATAACATGTGTGGTAGTTGTTTTTTTTACTTTGTTCCCTTCTATATTCTTCTAGTAGCTTTCGATAATGCCAAAATATTTCTAACTACCCTTTGTCTTTGCAACTAGTCTAAAACCCTTTTATCTAGGTCATTCCAATTTCAACAAGTTATTACTAGATGGGCCCGACTCGGTACAAAAAGTGGCAGAGGATGTTATAAACTAAATAGAAATATTCCATTTGTGACTTCCTTTCATTTTCGTTAATAATCATCCTAAATAGAACATAAAATTTAAGAGATACACAATGAAGTAAAGCGCAAATTATGGAAAACTAAAAATGCCAAACATGTATGATTTAATGCTATAATAAAGTTGGTATTAATCCAACTCCTCATAGTTGAGCCAAAAATTGTCCGCTTAAGGTTAGGATTATTTTGCTCATCATCATTCGAAATGCTTGGTTTTGCTCATGAAGCAATAACTCGTCGCTTGGATTTCTATATCACTTTAAGCGGCGAAGCAATTACTTTTAATAACACCATGAGATTGGATTTTGCCATCATAACATGTGTAGAAGTTGTTTCTCTTTACCTTGATAGATTTCTATATTCTTCGTGTAGCTTATGATAAATTCAACATATTTTAAACTACTCTTTGTCTTTGCAAGTAGTCTAAAACTCTTCTACCTAAGGTCATTCCAATTTCAACAAGTTATTACTAAGGGGTCCGACTTGGTACAAATAGTGTTAGAGGATGTTATAAACTAGGTAGAAATATACCATTTGTGACTTCCTTTATCTTTTTTTTTTTTTGGACAAAAGTACTGTTGTATTCCTCAGCATTAAGGGACGCTGGTCATCTTCAG
>JAJOOR010004895.1:0-57715 GCA_036250505.1 Solanum acaule | reverse complement strand
ACTCATTTCCCACTCAATTTGACCCCCTGAATAAGAATATGAAGTCGAATTTTCGAAATTATGCACGGATCTTGAGATATATGGAAATTACAATTATAGGTGTTTCCGAAGCACATTTTCGGGCATTTTTGGGGTCGTTTCAGTATTCTTTTCAACGCCAAAAAGTTTGCATCAAATAGAGTTTGGAGTAAAAAGGTCATGACCATTTAACCAGATACTACCACAACAACATTTTCAGAGTCAGCGACCTATGAACCTCATCTACAGGTCGTAGATGGATGTACGACCCGTATTGTTCACTTGTGAAAAAAAGTCCTGAAAGTCATTTTTTTGTCCAATTCCTATGGACCCAGTTATCAATCGTTGAAGCATATACGGGTCATAGTTTGGGCCTGTAGAATGAAGTTCTGAAACTCAAAATTACAATGACTTTCACGGATGTCATCTATAACCACGACCCGTAGATGGCCTCGTGAAAGGTTTTTGAACACTTTTTTTTATTGGGGTTTCTTTTGTATTTATTTTTTCCATTTTTCCTAAGTCTATGCCACGACTTTACACATATCCTAAAAGGGTTTTCACGCTCAAGACTCAGTTCCAACACTCTTAACTCCCTCAAACTGAGAAACTACTATAAGCAAGGTAGAAACTATAGTTTCAAGTCTTTCAAGCAAGTTCTTCTTTCAAATCTCAATCTCTCACGTATGTAAGGCTTCAATGAGAGTATTCCTTCACTCTCATGCCTAAAGTATTTTGATCTTCAAGAATATTACTATATTGTTAGAATAAAAGCTAGGGTTCTTTTATGAAATTATGATCTTTCTTCAATAAACTATATTTTCATTGTTTCACTTTGATTTTGAAACCTTATGGTACTGATTTAGTATGACTAATGATCATTCAAACGCTTATGGATTTTAAGCATGAAAATTAACATGATATAAATTACAACCTACATATAGGTTATTTTGAGATATGACTATTGAGTTTAGCCTCATATATGATTTAAGATGATACGAGGTTTATATACCTATGTGCATTATATGAATATATGTTGTTTTGGAAGGAATATTTAGTACTGAGAGTACGTGTGTATAGAAAGCCCAAGTCACATAACTACGCGCTAACATAGAATTATATTGCACCGCTTTGTTGGTTGACCTTCTAGCCTGAGAGGCTTAGATTAGTGGATTCACATGTGATAAGATATGTTTATATACTTTGACAAGGTATAGGGAAGCCCATTCAACTGGAATTATAAGTTAGGTGTCATGAGCTTGATAATGCTCAAAATACTTTCAAAAACAATGAGAAGAGTAAGCAGTCGTTAGTAATAAAAATACCCAACAATAGAATCGAGGTCGAATCCCACCAAGAGTGATATAGTGAAAGAAATTCAATAAGGAAATTAAGAGTGCAAACCGATTCATTTAAGCGATTAGAGCAAGTAGGTGGATGATTCCACCAAATTTACAAAATGATTTTTGGTATCAAGTATCACAATTAATCTAAACTTAGAGAATTCAAACAAGTAAGAAACAATATAGGGGTGTGGGGATCGATATAGATGTCTAATAGGGTACCTATGCTTGCTCAGTAATGCTAAACAATCATGGATAGGCTAAGTAATTTTCAATGACACTAAACTTCTTTCGATTTCAAAGCACCATATAATAGAATCTTCTTTCGATCTTATCTATGTGAATTACAAATTAACTCGGTACCTTACTAGAATCTCTCTTTCGAGCAGATTTGACAACTAGAATTAAACCACAATTTCTCTTTCGAGCCAACTATAGAAATCAACCCTAAATTGAACACATCAAAATTACCTACTTCAATCAATCTCTTTCAAGCATCAATCGAAGATCTAGATGTAACACCTCGGATTTAGAAAAAGCTAAACTAGAAATAGCTAAATTGGGAATTGGGCAAATTAGTCTTTAATTGTGAGTTTTGGGTCAACTTCAAATGACCATAACTTTCATCACATGATAAGTTATGTGGCCTATGAGATGTCAAATGAAAGATATTTGAGTCCTCTTTCCAAAGCCACCAAGTTTTCTAAATTATGAGTTCGGATGAGGGAGATATGCCCGTTTGAATTTAGCATGTCCTGTTAAGGAAATTCATCCGAATTAATAAGGTGTATTTTGGTCTTTTCATTACCCCAATTAGTCTGTATGTTTTTACACCCAAATTAGGGGTCAAAGCTGATTAGAATCAGATTACACTAATTCTAAAAAAATGTTTGGACAGCTAGGGCAAGGTTCAAGAGGAGAAAAGGGAGAAAAGCTTAAGCGTTCAGGTGTTCTTGTGATCTTCGAGGGATTTCGCCAAGGATTTGATCCTAACGAGGTATGTAAGATTTCATAGTGATGGGTTCGTCCACCCTTACGCCAATCATGAGTTTCTTCATTACATGCCATCCATAAAAATCTATGTATTGAGGTTCTTGATGAGTTTCTTGAAGTTTGTTCTTAAATCTTAATTATGGGAGTTTGATGAGTTCTTGAGGTGAATGTTATGAGTTTGAGGGTTGTTTTTGAGTATATTTTCATTTACTTATGTTGGTTAAACGAATCTGAGAGAGTTAGGAAGAAATTGCTCGATACTAGGTGAATTAGGGCGAAAAATCAAAGAGGAAAATTTGTCAGGTTTTCTAGGCAGAGGCTGGGGCACCGCGCCGTGCCAGCATTCCGCAAGAAATACTACTCTGGAGTTTAAGGTCTGGTGCCCCGTGCCACTCAGTGCATTAGGGTCGCCTGCTCCCATTTCTTTTTCGTCATTTGCTCTGTCTAAGTTCTTCTAAACATATCTGTAAAGACATGTTCTCGTCGTTATGGAAAAGCCAATGGGGAAGGAATTTGGGATAGAAAACATCTGAGTAGTAACTTGGAAATTTCTCGCCTATGCCAGACTTGGACAAAATCTTAGTCTGGTGGGGTCTAGGGCTTATGGTAATGTATGGGGGATTTAATTATGAATTTGATCATGTGAGTGGATAGCCAAGACGTTAAGGAGCATATATGGCTTTACGAAATCGAATTCCGACGAGTAGAACTCCTGAAACTGATCTTGGCGTGAAATGGTAGTTTTAGAACATCCAAGTTTGAAAGTCTGTCGTGAAATGGGAACTTAGAACTCAAATTCTCAGTTTCTATCTCTGTGCAAGCCTCTGGGGTAAATTTAATCCCGCGAGGGCGGGGCCGCTATGGCGGGATGGGGCCCGCCGTGGTGGGACAATTGTGACTTAAATCGGAGAAAAATCCCAAAAATGTTATTTTCTGTAAAACTTCATTCTTAAGAGCTAAGGAACGACCCTGGGTAGTTTCTTATCAAATTCCCATAAATTCTCACGCTAAAGGTAAGTTAATTACTCCCCTAATCCATATTTCGATTCTTAGAACTTAGAATCCTTGTAAATTATTGTTGGGGGGAGGGTTTTGGCTTGAAGTTAATGGTGGGAAAAGCCCTAGTTGAACATTAGGATAATTGGTTTGGCCTTGGGTTGATATTTTGATATAATATGGGTAAATTAGGCCTTGTTTATTGATCCTTGCATTAATTACTTGTTTTAGACCAAGAATAAGGTGAAAGACTCTGGAAAGGGAAGGATAAAGTGTGTTAGGAGTATTCAGGTTTGGTTTCAAGGTAGGTGATAATTCGACTTCGTATTGTATTATATATGCTTGTTAATTGCTCCATTGTATGCATGCATGTATGTGAATAGGAAAACATGAATCGAATATAAGGAAATGATTAAGTATGAACAATTACATGCCATGAACTTGTTACTTAACTGTGTGACTATGTGCACTGTTTATTATGGGTGTGATTATGACTGTGGTTGTGCTGATTTGGATTGGGTGTCACATTCTGACACATATATTGGACCGGGTGCTACGTTCCGACACACTAACACTTTGGATGTGGGTTCCATGAGAGAACCACTTGTGATTATTACATTCATATTTACCTGTCATTAATATTGGGAAATTGTATGTGGCTCCTAAAGTGATAATTGAATTATGCATTCTATATAGATGTGTTTATTGTGTTATAGTTACTTTCTTATGTTTTGCTGATTGGAATAGACGCGTGATTCTACATGTACACCATGGTTTCGTGTACTGATACTGCACTTGCTCTTTCTTTGTTGAGTACATGGCATCTTCAGGCGGCTCCTGACAGACCTCAGTTAGGAGATCATTAACTGAGACCAGATTCGAGGGTGAGCCACTTCTTTCAGGCTGCCACGGATCCATCATTAGTTCAGTCCATTTTTTTCTGACTCAGACTATATATTTAGACTTTTGCTTATGTTTAGTTTCGGGGTTGCACCCTCTTTTTCTTAGACTTGTTAGTTAGTAGAGTTTTGGTACAATGACTTTCAGGTTCTAGGGGTTGAGTTTCCGCGAGGGTTATGCTTAGTTATATTTTCAAACTTTCGGAGTTTATGGGAACTCCTTATTTAATTTGTCATTTAAACCTGCTTCTGTATATTTAAATGGTTTAGTTTCATTAAGTTACTTAGTTAGGTTGTAGTAGTGGTTCTCTCATCGAAGGGTTAGTGTGGGTGCCAATCACGACGGTCTTGGTCGTGACAAAGTTGGTATCAGAGCCCTAGGTTCGTTGATCTCATTGTACCAAACCGAGTCTTGTAGAGTCTTGCGAAATGGTATAAAGACGTCTATACTTTTCTTCGAGAGACTATAGGACTTTAGGAAATCTCTTTGTCTTCTTCTCCTTTCGTGCTATGACTTGATTCAAATTGGTATCTCGTGATCCAAATTGGTATCTAATCTCTTTCACTCTTCTGTCCGTAGATTGTTAACACGCGATACAATGGCGTCAGTCCCTTAGCTTCCATTAACGAGCCATCAAAGAAGCCCACAACAAGAGGCCACGGTCGAGGCAGGGGTAGAGTAAGAGGAAGGGGCAGAGGCCGAGAAAGGGTAGCACCCGCTAAGGGTGGAGCCCAATTGAGAATATTCCCAGGGAATTGGTCCCTCCTGCACCCCAAGAAGAGGTAGATGAGAATGTGGAGATCGAAGAAGAGGAGGATGTTGGACCAGAGGAGGGTGCATGGGCTGAGACTACAAGTCTTCCTTCCTTTGACCTAGTGATAGCTCAACAGATCATGACTATTTTGAAGGGGTTGGTCGGCCCTAGAGTCCTTCCTAGTTCCCACAGTGCAAACGGCTCAACCTCTGATCAACCGCCCCATTACTACCACTGTTCCTAGTATGGATGGAGCATTAGGCACTAATGCTTTCTTCCATCCCCTATTGGGTCATTTGATGACTGGTACTAAGCATGAGATGTTGACTATGTTTTTGAAGCTAAAGCCGCCTGTGTTCCATGGTTCTGAGAGTTATGATTCTTATGAGTTCATTTTGGATTGCTATGAGATGTTTCACAAGTTAGGCATTGTACACCAGCATGGAGTAGAGTTCGTGACCTTCCAGCTTTAAGGTGAGGCTAAGTAGTGGTCGAGGTCCTATGTGGAATGAAGATTACCAGTCTTGCCCTCACTCACTTGAACGCAGTTCCATGCTTTGTTTTTGGAAAAGTATGTGCCCTAGACGGTCTTGGGTTCCTAGAGATGCAACAAAGAATGTGCAAGTGATTACCACATCCTCTACTGATATCCGGATGATCGAGGCAAAATATATAAAGGATCAAGCGGAGAAGAAGAAGGCAACCCCGGTGGACTCTTCCCCAGTTGTAGACGCAGACTCCTTACTTGCAGAGGAGTCTTTGCCTACTCCGGCCCATGGGCCTTCAAGTACTTCTTGTGTTGTATCTTTTAACATCCCTAGTTCTTCTACTATTGCACGACCTCCTAGACCTATGATGAGTCCACAAATTGGACTCATTTAGGGCTATATTTTAATAGAAATTGTGTCCTCAAATGCTTATTTTATCTCAATATTTGATGAAAACCCTTAAGTTTTAGGTATTTGAAATTTGAAGGAAAGCATGGACACTACGTCGCAAAAAGGAACGAAAATGCTAAAAAGAACGAAGAAATGAAGGCCTGAGGATCGCCGAGTCCACTTGGTGAGTTGCTGAATGGTCTTACTTCGCCTTTTGTTCCAGTGTGCTGAGCCCAGAAGGAAAGGACTAAGTCGGTGGAAAAAGGGAGCAGTCGGTGCATCGCCAAGAAGTTCCACGAAGCAGTACCATGTCGCCCAATGACCCAGAGCACGACGATGCTAAAGGTTAGTGCAAGACGGGGATGAACTACACCAAAGGGCAAATCGCTGAGTTGATCGGCGATTCTGACTAACGACGTCGAATGATCCGTTGCAGCACAAATCTGTGAAAACTATTAATACTAGTTAGAGTTGTAGTTTTAGAGGGGGAACAATTATTATAATTTTCATAGAGAATAGTACTTTTTGATATTTTTGCTCTAAGTTTGAGAGGGTTTTGAAGACTTGAAGATCCAAAGGGTTTCATCTTCAAGATTTGGATTTGGGTCTCTTGAATTCTTCAATTTTGTCCTGTATCAAAACTTAAATCTTCATACCCAGTTGAATGCAAGCTCAATTTGGTATAAATTTCTATCTCTTATACCTGTGTGGCTAAAACCCCCAATTCTTAAGGTGTTATTTAGCCAATATGGGTTAAGATAATAGTTGGGTCCTGCTCGTTGACAGTTTTATCGTAGTTTAATTGTGATTTCGTTTAGTAGTGGATGAATTTAATGAATTTGTAGTTGCAAATACAAGTTTATTTATGTGTTTCTGGCTTGCTCGAAAGAGAGGTCGTAAACTAAAACTACTAAATTAATGGCCGGTGCGAGTGAATCGACATGAGGTTCAACTCGAGAGAGTGAACCCTAGTCCCATGTCCACACACTCAGCTTGAGAGAGTGAGTGGGTTAAGGCGTAGGCTGGTCTTCATGGGGCAAGTGGGTGTCCGAGAGGAGCGCATTTGAAACGGGGTAAGTTACGAGAGATAGAGCTTATCCCCCTTAAAGTTTAGCCTAGTCACAATTATTCTATGAATCTTCTATCAAAAGCATGTACCTAATAATCTAGCTTAACCCGTATTCCCGTCAGATCCCAAGGAACCCCTCTATTAGAAACTCTTGTTTATTTTGTTGTTTTTACTTACTAGTGACAAAACCCCATTGTTAATTGACACATTTGTGTCCCCCATTAATTTATAATGTTTTAAATCGTTAATGTCTTTAGCTACGACTAGTTAGAACTAAATTTTATTTTTCTAATAATTCTCAAAACCACTCTCTTGGGAATGATCCTAACCCTTGGTTGGGTTACTACACTATTGTTCGATCGTAGACACTTGCATCAGAAGTTCTATTTTGATTAAGCAAACATCAAAATGGCGCCGCTGCTGGGGAGTGGTGTTATTTGAGAATTCTTAGTTAAGTAGAATTTTTTATTCTTTTTAGTTTTAGCTTTACTAATCTAAATTGTAGTTTTGTTTTGCTTGTTTGAATATCAAAGCAGGGAAATAAGAATGGATGATCATTATGGGTACCACACGGACCATCCCCTCCTAAAACTATTGAACCTCAGGGACAACCTCCTGACGTTCAAACAAGCAGGGAATGAGACAATTCAAGAAATGTGGCTGAATTTTCTATCAGTGCTACAACCATGCCCATCTAATGGAATGTCTGGCAAGACGTTATTGGAGTGCTTCTATCGGGGTCTTGGACCCAAAAATAGGAGCATAACTGATCAATTTTTCGAGGGCGGTATGCTCCACTTTCCTTACGAAGTCTTCGCAACACTACTTGATGGTATGGTGAAACCAACAAGGAGGCCCAAAAGAAACACGAATGGGACGCACTAGTGGCTCAAGTAGACGTTCTGTCCAAAAGAGTCATGAGGTTGGAAGCACAAGCCATGGAAAAGGAAAAGAACTTCTCCCTTCGAGAATGTAGACACGGGAAGAAGCATGAGGATGTGCAAACAGCCGATACTCTTTCACTCATTCAACAAAAACTTGAAGAACAAGACAAAAAGTTGAATGAGATGAAGGATAACATTGAAATGCTGAATGAAACGTCTACCTTAAACTCCATGACTATTCAGCTGCAGGATGCTCTGATCACCCATTTGATGACAGGTCGCTATCCACCGTTCATCGAGGACTCGCCTAACTACACCATGGCTGACTCTGAGGATGAAGAATAGTTGTTGACTTGCGTTGTGCCACGACGTTAACTAAGGCGCTGTTTGAGAGGCAACCCAAAACCCTTTACTCCTTTATGTTTCTTTGATAAAATAATGGTGTGTTAATTGTGCAGGAAGAAGTGTGGGAAGCATTTGGACAAAAAGAGATTGGCGAGGGAAATGTCCGTTGGCGAGTCGCCAAAGTATTAGGCGACCCAATTCGCACCACCGTTTGATACAACCCAGCTTGGGTTTGGGGTTTGTAAAATTCAGTGGTCCCAAAGAAATGATTAGCGAGTCGCCAATCAGCTCAGCGACCCCGATTTGTATCGCCGTTTGGTCCCCACACTAACTGGGGGATTCTGTAAAACTCGATGAGGAAGGTGATCACTCGGCGTGATGCCGAATGGTTTGACGCTCACAACTAATGTCGCCGAGTGAGCAAGAACTGGATGGTTTATCAAGCCAAAGGTTTAAAAGTTTCAATTTCCTACGCTCTTCCTCATTTTCAAACTTTACAAACTCACACCTAGTTTACTTTCCAAATCGTTGCATCTCTATTGTATTTTGATTGATTTGTGCTCGGATCTGGATTACATTGCCGCCTAGCGTTTCAAGCATTTCATAGTCAGCACAAAAGTGAAGGTATGCCTTAACTCCATGGGCCAGGGGATTTTGCAGAGCGGTGCATATCTTTCTAGCAGACACACACTCAATAGACCTTGGTGAATCTGGTCTTGTTGTTCCTCCAGAGGTGACATCGGGCACTGATGCCCAAGTAGATGGAGCGACTGCTTAGACAGGATCCCTTCTTTACCGCCCTATCTGTCTTCCTTTAATTTACATTCGAGATATTATGTTAATTGCATTTGAGGACAAATTTCTTTTATTTGTGGTGGGGTGAGGCCCACCTTTGTGTGCTATTTGATGTTTGTATGTTGTGTATATTTGGGCTTTGTGCTTAAATATGTTAAATACTATTTTCAGTGGATGTTTGAGCTTACTGCTCCTTTTATTTTAATTTGCAAAATGATTTGGACCCTTTCGAATTTTTTTGAATTTTTCGCATATTTTCGCCACCCTTTATATGCTCTTGAATGTGACTGTTCTTTTGCAAAAAATTGAGTCTCAGTTCCGATCAATACCAATGACTTGAATAGTGCTCTCAATCGAACAAACATGAATGCGCGGCTACGATGAGGCCAAATGAAGTCGCATAGACAATATGTGAACTCTTTGCATCTCGTTATGACTAGCCTAGTATCGAATTGAGTCTTTTGTGATGATCATTGCACACTAGCGAAAGTGTGGAGTCTTGTTTGACTTATACTGTCGATGCCTAGTGTGATGAGCTTACCTGTGAACTATGTATTATAGATCCTAGAATTTACCCCGTTGGTCCGGTCAATTGAGTGATACTATCTCTTGATATGATCTTAGGCAACTTCTACGAGTGTGAGCCAATTTGACATATACCTCTTTGTGACTTACCGTGTGAGTGTGTGAACCATTTTTGAACACCCCTTGAGCTTTCCCTTTTCTTTGGAAGAAACTTGATGAAAGTAATGACCTTTTGTTTATCCATCACCCATAATCCTCATGAAGTTGTGGTTAGTTGAATAGCCAACTTAGGCCAAAAGCCTTAGTTGGGGTGTGTTGAAAAGATAGGGGCAAGTCAAGAAGTGCAAGGAAAGTCTCCTCTTACCCATGATTTTGAGAAAGATGGAACCCCTCCATATAAAAAAGGAATAAGAAAACAAAAAAGAAAGAATGAAAAAGAAAGTGGTGGAATAAAGTACAAAAGAAATGGGGTTTCCAAACAATTCATGGGAAGTGAATAACAGGGATGACTTATAAGCACTAAAGAGAATGATAAAGGAAAAGGAAGGGAAATGTTGTGAGGACCACATTCATGAGGATCAAAGTCACTGAGCCTAAATGACCACACCTTTGCACTCAGCCCTATTACAAGCCTTTAAAAGACCTTTTTGATCTTAAGTGAGCTAAAACAAGTGTTGATTGGAAAATATGGGTAAACCTATGGGTGAAATTATGCATTATGTTCTTCTTTGTGAGTGTGAGCGTTGCCTCTAATTCCAAAGCTTTAAACTGTGAAACCATTGTGTGAATATGGAATCATTCTTTGTGTGAGGACATTTGAACACTATAGTTAAGCCTGAAGTTGCATTTGAAGCAAGTATTGTGAGCATGAGATTCGTTGATATTGGTGAGTCACAACTTGAATCTTTGAGTGCACATTTGATCTTTGCATAAGTAAATTGAATCATGTTTTGTGCATTCATGATTAAGTCTTGTGTAGCATTGTTCGAGACACCCTTTTTGAATGGCTGAACTTGAGTTTGCGTGAGGACAAGTAAAAGTTTAAGTTGGGGATGTTGATGAGTCCACATATTGGACTCATTTAAGGCTATATTTTAATAGAAATTACGTCCTCAAATGCTTATTGTATCTCAATATCTGATGAAAACCCTTAAGTTTCAGGTATTTGAAGTTTGAAGGAAAGCATGGACACTACGTCGCAAAAAGGAACGAAAAGGCTAAAAAGAACGAAGAAATGAAGGCCTGAGGATCGCCGAGTCCACTTGGTGAGTAGCCGAATGGTCTTACTTCACCTTTTGTTCCAGTGTACTAAACCCTGAAGGAAAGGATCAAGTCGGTAGAAAAAGGGAGCAGTCGGCGCATCGCCGAGAAGTTCCGCGAAGCAGTACCACGTCGCCCAATGACCCAGAGCACGACGATGCTGAAGGTTGGTGCAAGATGGCGATGAATTACATCAAAGGGTAAATCGCTGAGTTGATCGGCGATTCTGACTAACGACGCCGAATGATCCGCTGCAACACAAATCTGTGAAAACTATAAATACTAGTTAGAGTTGTAGTTTTAGAGGGGGAACAATTATTATAATTTTCATAGAGAATAGTACTTTTTGATATTTTTGCTCTAAGTTTGAGAGGATTTTGAAGACTTGGAGATCCAAAGGGTTTCATCTTCAAGATTTGGATTTGGGTCTCTTGGATTCTTCAATTTTAGCCTGTATCAAGACTTAAATCTTCATACCCAGTTGAATGCAAGCTCAATTTGGTATAAATTTCTATCTCTTATACATGTGTGGCTAAAAACCCAAATTCTTAAGGTGTGATTTAGCGAATATGGGTTAAGATAATTGTTGGTTCTTACTTGCTGATAGTTTAATCGTAGTTTAATTGTGATTTCGTTTAGTATTTGTGGATGAATTTAATGAATTTGTAGTTGCAAATACAAGTTTATTTATGTGTTCGGCTTGCTCGAGAGAGAGGTAGTAAAACTAAAACTACTAAATTGATGGTCGGTGCGAGTGGGTCGAGATGAGGTTCAGCTCGACAGAGAGAACCCTAGTCCCATGTCCACAAACTCAGCTCGAGAAAGTGAGTGGGTTAAGGCGTAGGCTGGTCTTCATGCGGCAAGTGGGTGCCCGAGAGGAACACATTTGAAACGGGGTAAGTTGCTCGAGAGAGAGCTTATCCCCCTTAAAGTTTAGCCTAGTCACAATTATTATATGAATCTTCTATCAAAAGCATATACCCAATAATCTAGCTTAACCCGTATTCCCTTCACATCCTAAGGATCCCCTTTCATTGCTTAGAAACCCTTGTTTATTTTGCTTTTTTTACTTACTAGTGACAAAACCCCATTGTTAATTGACACTTTTATGTCCCCCATTAATTTATAATGTTTTTAATCGTTAATGTCTTTAGCTACGATTAGTTAGAACTAAATTTTATTTTTCTATTCATTCTGAAAACCATTCTCTTGGGAACGATCCCAACCCTTGGTTGGGTTACAAAACTATTGTACGATCACAGACACTTGCATCGAAAGTTGTGTCTTGATTACGCAAACATCAACCTGTTGTTGTTGCTTTTCCCTGGACCCCACTCACTCAGGCCGCACTACTCCGGATGGGGCAGCTTGCCCATTCTGTTGACCATCGTACTGCTAGACTCGAGGCCTCCATTCCTAGCATGATTCAAAATACCTTGGCTGATGGTGTGACACCACTGAGCGCTTCCATTAACGCACTTACATCTAGGATAGCGATGTGTGAGCTTGGCCAAGGGACCACCGAGGAGGTGATGACTTTAAAGGCCGCTATTGCTTTGTTGAGGTGAGATGTGGATCAGCTGAAGTCCACCGACATGTCCATGATTTTTGGGACGGTGGATATCCTAGATGTATCAGATATGCCTCCGGCTACCACCGTAGATGATGATAGAGTTGATGAGATATCTGATCCCGAGTCTGAGGAGGAGACGAATGAGGAGATGCTTAAGGCTGCTAAGGAAGCTTTGTATGAGGGCCTTAGTGAGACCGATGATGCCATGGTAGATGCAGATGTGCAGTCTTCTTTGGTGGATACACCCTTGGCTGATCCTAGTGCCTCTACAGTTCCTTATGAGGTGACTCCGGGTACTGAGGCCGAGATTAGACTGATGCACCGGACACTGATGCCCAGACAAATGGAGTGACTGAGTAGACATGATTCCTTCTTTACCTCCCTCTCTGTCTTACTTTATTTTTACTTTTGGATATTTTTGTTTGCATTTGAGGACAAATGACTTTATTTGTGGTGGGGTGAGGCCTACCTTTTGTGACTTTGGTTTTATTTATATATTGAGTTTTTGAGCTTAAATTATGTCTTGCTCTATTTTTGGGGATGATTGAGCTTGTGGCTCCTTGTTTTTACTGTAAATGATTTTTTGACCCTTTCGAAAAATTTGTGCCACCTCTTGTGTGTGTTGAATTTAGCTGTTCTCTTGCAAATTTGAGTATCAGTTTTGATCAATACTGATGACTTGAATAGTGCTCATAATCGAACAAACATGAATGTGCGGCTACAATGAGGCCAAATGAAGTTGCATAGACAATATGTGAACTTTTTGCATCTCGTTGTGATTAGCCATGTATTGAATTGAGTCTCTTGTGATGAACATTTCAAATTAGAGAAAGTGTGAAGTCTTGTTTGACATTGGTGTCAATGCCTTGTGTGATGAGCTTACTATGAACCATGTGTGATAACACCTAAAATTTGCCCCGTTGGTCCGGTTGACTAGGTGATGCAAACTCTTGATATGATCTTAGGCAACTTTGAAGAGTGTGAAACAATTTGACATTATACCTCTTTTTGTGGCCTACCTTGTGAGTGTGTGAACCTCGCTTGAGCACCCCTTGATCCTTAAGCTTTCCTTGGAAGAAACATGATGAAAACGTAACCTTTCTTGATCCATTACCCATAATCCTCATGATTTGTGGTTTGTTTGAATAGCCAACTTAGGCCAAAAGCCTAAGTTGAGGGTGTGGTGAAAAAAGAAGGTAAATCAAAAAGTGCAAGAAAGTCCCCTTTGACCCATGTGTTGAGAAAAATGGAACCCCTCCATCTAAACTTGTTAACCCCACACACTAAATCTTAGGTTAGCCTATAAGATCCCGGGGTGTTACAGTGTATTGGAGATCCGGCATCCATTATTCCTATAGAAGGGTTGGGAATTGACAAAAAATTTTCCTATGAAGAGGTTCCGGTAGAGATTCTAGACTAGCAAGTCAAGAAATTGAGAAACAAGGAAATAACTTCTGTGAAGGTTTTATGGAGAAATCATTTAGTTGAGAATGGTGCTTGGGAGGCCGAGGCCGATATGATGTCCCGATATCCTCATCTCTTTCCTTCTACTCCTATTCAAGGTTGAGGTACTTAGTTCCTCTTGAGTTTTAGTGTTTTGGGAGTCATGTGTGAATTATGTGTGTTCCATGATTTCCTTATATTATGCATGTTCTTGATGAAATTCATGTCTAGTTAGAAAGTGAGTTTTCATGATTTATGTTCCTAATGTTGTTGTGCATTTAGTATGAGTTGCCTATTTGACTTCATGAGATGAGTTGATGAACAAGCTTGTGTATGCTTTTAGGAGTAATCACATAGTGGCTCCATGATCTTGTGTTGAGCATGATTATAGTTGGAGGAGGTAGTTCCTCCTATGAGTATGAGAAAGTTGAGTTTCATGCATATTGGGTTGATAGATGTAGTTCCTACTTTCTTGTATTGCATTGTTTATGTTTTAGTGGGAGTTGATGTTTCCTCCTTTGAATTGTGCATTATTTATATGTTGCATTCATGATGGGCTACTAGTCTTGAGTCTTCTCTCCCATAAGGTGTCTAGATCGTCATACGAGGATGAATGTCCCCAAGGGAGAGATATTGTCACACCCCTGGATCTTGTAGGCTAACCTAGGATTTAGCGTGTGTGGGGTTAACAAGCCTTGGTTGAGGGAAAGAGCCTAAGGGACCTAGGATTAAATAAGGAAAAACATTTCCTCCCCAAGCCAAGTTGGAAAGGGGCAGCATGGTCGCCCAAGTAACCTGGCGAGTCGCCAAAGTTCACTTAGGGTCGCCTAGTGGGCTGTCCCCATGGCCTAGCTGTTGGAAAGGGGCAGCATGGTCGCCCAAAATTCTTGACCGCATCCCTCTTCTTAGGATCTACCTCAATTCCCTCTCTTGACACAATATGACCAAGGAAAGCTACGGACCTTAACTAAAATTCACACTTGCTTAACTTTGCAAAAAGTTGTTGGTCCTTAATAACTTGCAATACAATTCTCAAATGGTCCACATGTTCATTCTCACTCCTTGAGTAGATCAAGATATCATCGATAAACACAATCACAAACATGTCTAGGTATTGCCTAAATACTCTATTCATCAAGTCCATAAACACCACCGGAGCATTTGTCAACCCAAATGACATAACCACAACTTCATAGTGACCATACCGGGTTCTAAAGGCCGTCTTGGGAATATCAATTCCTCTCACCCTCAATTGGTGATAACCCAAACGAATATCAATCTTAGAGAAATAGCTAGCCCCTTGAAGTTGGTCGAACAAATCATCAATTCTCGGAAGAGGATATTTATTCTTATGGTTATTTTATTTAATTGACGAAAATCAATACATATTCTAAGAGACCCATCTTTCTTTCTAACTAACAACACCGGAGCACCCCATGGAGAGATACTCGATCAGATGAAGCCTTTATTGAACAAATATTTTAATTGCTCTTTCAACTCGGTCGGAGCCATTCTATAAGGAGGAATGGAGATATGTTTCATATCTTATAAAAGGTCAATACCAAAATCTATTTCCCGCTTGGGATCAATACAAGGTAAATCATTGGGGAAAATCTTCCTGGAACTCATTCACTACTGAAACCGACTCTAAGAAAGGGGTTTCGGATTCAACATCCCTCACTCTAACAAGATGGTAAATACACCCTTTGGAGATCATCTTCCTAGCTTTAAGGCAAGAGACAAATCGACCTCTAGGCATAGAATTTCCCCCATCTCTAAGATAGGCTCATTTGGAAATTTGAATCTAACCACCCAAGTCCTACAATCGATAGAGACATAACATGCAACTAATCCATACCCAAAATCACATCAAAGTCTAACATGTGTAACTCTACCAAATCCACCAAAGTAACTCTATGGGATAAGGAAATGGGACAACTTCTATAATCCCTCTTTGCCACCTCCGAGTCACCAACCGGGGTAGAGACTGAAAAAGGTTCTACTAACACTTCGGGGAGTATTTCAAACTTCATGGCCACAAAAGGTGTCACAAAGGACAAGGTAGCATCGGGATCTAACAAGACATATACATTAATAGAAAAGACTTTTAACATACCAGTCACCACATCCGTGGAGCAATCTTAGTCACCTCAGGATTGAAGAGTATAAAAGTTGTTTTGCTTTTGGTCATTGGAGTTTGAACCGCTTGGAGGAGCTTGTTTATCTTACCTTCCCTTAACCTTGAGCATCGGACAATCTCTCATCTTGTGGCCAATCTTCCCACAACTAAAACACCCATTGTGCCAACTAGGCACTTACCATCATGCTTTCTGCCACATTTTCACAATTAGGCCTAGAAACATAAGAACCACCACTATTACCTCCTTGAGGTTTAGGGTTGGAAACCCTATCCTTGTTGACCCTTAGAGCACTAGAGGAGCCTTGGTTGGAAAACCTTTGTCTAAACCTTGGTCGACTTTGTCCATCAGACTTAGCATTGGTTCCCATCACCGGTTCTAGCTCTTTTCACCTCTCTATTCTTTTTCTTGAGTTTTGGCTCCTTAATTTGTTAAGCATACACCATAAGCATTGAGATATCCATGTCATGATAGAGTATTTTCGTACGACATTCTTCTTCAACCAAGTTAGACACACCTGTCAAAACCTATTCATCTTATCCCTCGAATCCGCCACCATATTTGGAGCATACTTTGACAATTGAGTGAATTTTAGGGAATACTCTTTCACGTTCATACTTCCTTGGCGAAGGTTAATGAATTCTTCCACCTTAGCTTCCCTCAACTCTCAGGGAAAGAGTCTATTAAGAAATGCCAATTTAAGCATTTCTTATCCTACCGGGCCTGCTCCTACGGGTCTCTACTCTTCCACTAATCATACCATACTTGAGCAACATCTTTTAGTTGGTAGGCAGCTAACTCCGCCTTCTCTTCCGAAGACACTCCCATAATAGCAAGAACTTTATAAACCTCATCGATAAACCTTTGGGGATCCTCTTCCAATTTAGAGCCATGAAATTCGAGAGGGTTAATTCTAGAAAAATCCCTAACCCTTGAAGCAATCGAATTAACATTAGGATTCACCGAAACTACAACTTCTCTATTGGCTTGAGCTATCAAGACTTTAGCCAACATTTGGATAGTAGACCTATACTCCGCATGAGTCACGTTCTCAACCAAAGGATCAACCGGAGCTTGATTAGCATGAGGAGCAGCTCCTTGATTCACATTCTCATCTTCCATCGTTCTAGCGTTAGCCCTTCGTGTAATCATTTCCTGAAGACACAAGAGAAGGGTTATGAGAGGGACTTTATAGAGTTAAACTCTAAGGTAGGAATTAAGAGTAATGAAAGAAGTGTAGTTTCCTGAACATCTTATAGCCTCTCATTCATAAGTGTGGCGCGATTCACACTCATGAACAAGATTCTAGATCCTAGAATCATCCTAAACCTTGGCTCTGATTACCAAGTTTTTCACGACCCAGGGTACCCTCTATATGTAAGAAGGCACATAGAACCTCGAAAGGCCCCATGTAAGCAACTTAATGTATCATAACATAAAGCTATAGAACAATAAGAGTAAAAACACATTTCAAGTACAAAATTTTCATAAAGGAAAGCAGAAGTCTAGACTTGTCTTAATTAGCCATATATTACAATACATGAATCAAATAGGATCACAACCCATACAACATAATCCGGAAGTCAAATACCAGAATAAAACCACTGAATAAAAATATCCATCCTCGAATCATGAGGACTCACCAACAAGCAAGGAGAAATGAGAAAATCCAATCTCTAGCCACAATGATGACCACCTTTAGAACTGGACCCTACACTTAGGGAAAATGTAGGAAAATATGGGTTAGTACAAGAATGCACTAAGTATGATAGCCATGCATAGAATCATGAAAACATGTTAAAAGGGACATTTTAGTTGAATGCATGTAATTTACTAAGTTAAAGCATCATTTTGAAGGTAATGGAAAAAGCATAAGTCATAAGCATAAATAACTCATAGATCATCATACCATAAGAGGAACATACCATAAATACCCTCATACCATACTTGTGCAATGCATAAATACGATCCCATAATCTCACCCATACTAATTATAGCTTCTTGAGTAACCATAGTTCATAATTCATACTCTTGTTCATATGATTATAATAATGGGGAATAAGCCTTAACCGATATAGACCATGTGAGCTTAACATGGAATCCTGTGTCTACCCACACCGAAAAAGGGTTGTCCTACTTGCCTAAGGTAGAACCATACTCTTAGCTTAGGTGGATCCACTAGCTAAATACCTATGTGGGCACATAGTTTTTGCGATAAGGAGATTACTACTAGAAACCCGGACTAAACTAAGGTAGAAGGTTTCCATCTCATGAGATACTTACTTTGGGAACCCAGACTCAACTAAGGTAGAAGGAACCCATTTGGAAAGCTGGACTCAACTAGTGTAAAAGCTTTCATTAGGAAGCCGGACTCAACTATCGTATAAGCTTCCATCTCATAGTCATATCTACTTGGTGCTAATAATTAATTCTGATGGATTAGATATTAAGTCTTGACTTAAGTTCATATTCATGGAAGAATGTCTTGACACTCAATCCAACATAATTCATACTATTACTCATAGATTCAAATGCTGAGAATAGCCTTTCAACCTTAGAATCATCATATTGTGAGAAAACCTTTCACATCATATCATATTCATACATAGGTGTGTATATGAGGATAACCTTCCAACAACACAACAACTAGATCATAATTATAATCACTTTACTCTCAAAAGTGTTCTTAAAGCATATACATGAACCTCATAATCATACATAATTCTCATACTTTTCCCTTCAAGGACCATAGATCATAATCCATCAACACATATAGAATTACTACATTAGACATGGACAATAACATAATTCAAATAGCTCAATTACTACAAGCATGATCTCATAATATCCTTCCTTCATCAATTCACCCACATAACAAGGTCATAAATTGGGAATATGGGGATTTCATGGATTCTTGGGGGATTTCAACATAAAACCATAATAAATCATTAATTCAATCATAATATAAAGTAATTAAAGCAATAGAATCATTTTTGAAAGGAATCCATGACTTGGAGTCAAACCCTAGCTTTTGGGGAATTTCTATCTTTGAAATTGGGGTGTTGAAGGGACTCCATGGATGAAGAACAACCATACCTAGCTATGAATCTTCAAAGAATTGAGTAGAAACCTTGCTCCTTCAAACCCTAGCTCCAACTTCCTTCTTTTTCTTCCTTAAAGTTTTAGAGAGAGAATTTTAGGAGAGGATGAGGTCTTTTGGAATTTTAGAATAATGGCTCGGATGACTTGATTTGGTGACTTGAAAACCTTATATAGTTAGTCTAATTTAGTGTAAAATAACGTCACTTAATATTAATGAAAATCATAAAACCCCATAATACCTTTAAGTGTAACTGCCACAAGGCAATTTCAGGCCTCACCCACGACCCCATGACCATGGTCCGTTGATGGACCCACGTGGCGTGCTGGTGAACCGTGGGTTGAGGTTTTGAGGCATGTTTATGCAGGCTTGACCCACGACCTCTCACCCAAAGGGCATGGGCTGACCCATGAGGCGTGGGTCACCTCTGTGGGTCACTACCAGGCAGTCATCTAAGGGTTTTTCCTCAAGGACCCATGCTTGGTCCTTGGGGGTCGTACCTTGATGTTCTAACATGAAACCCTATGTTTTTAGGTATGGGGACGTACGTTTACAACTCAAACCCTCATGTTAAGCTCTAGTTTAGCCTACTAGTTTACGGAGTGTTACAATATGCATTATTTGATCTAAGTGCGAGTCTATCTTTTGTGACTCCGCATATTGCTATGAGTTTTGATGGTATTCCCGAATAAATTCTTGAGCCCTTCAGTTTTTCCACACCTGTTGGTGAGTCTGTTCTAGCTGAAAGAGTTTATCCTGATTGTGTCATCTCTGTAAATCACAAGGACACCATAGCTGACTTAGTTGAGCTAGATATGGTAGACTTTGATGTTATTCTAGGTATGGATTGGCTTTATGCTTGTTATGCCTCAGTTGATTGTAGAACTCCAGTAGTTAAGTTCCAGTTTCCTAATGAGTAAGTTATTGAGTGGAGGAGTAGTTCATCAGTGCCTAAGGGTCATTTTATTTCATACCTTAATGCCAGAAAGTTAGTTTCCAAGGGGTGCATCTATCACTTAGTCCGAGTTAATGACTCTAGTGTTGAGACACCACCTATACAGTCAGTTCCAGTTGTGAGTGAGTTTCCAGACGATCTTCCCCGAGTCCCTTTTGATAGAGAAATAGACTTCGGTATAGATATTCTTCTTGATACTCGACCTATTTCTATTCCACCATATAGAATGGCTCTCGTTGAGTTGAAAGATCTCACCTTGGGGCGCTCCGATCTTATTTGTGAGGAAGAAAGATGGTTCACTTAGGATGTGTATTGATTATCGCCAATTGAACAAGGTCACTATCAAGAATAAGTATCCTCTCCCAAGAATTGATGATCTATTTCATCAACTTCAAGATGCCATTTGTTTTTCTATGATAGACCTCAAATCAGGTTATCATCAGTTGAGAGTAAGAGAAAGTGACATCCCTAAGACAACATTCAGGACCCGTTATGGTTATTATGAGTTTTATTCATGTCATTTGGTTTGACTAATTCTCCTGCAACATTCTTGGATCTTATGAACATAGTGTTTAGGCCTTATCTTGATATGTTTTTTTTATCATAATCGTTGATGACATTCTCATTTATTCAAGGAATAAAGAGTATCATGCTAGTCATCTCAGAGTAGTTCTCCAAACTCTCAAGGATAGAGAGTTGTATGCTAAATTCTATAAGTGTGAGTTTTGGCTTGAGTCTGTGTATTCTTAGGCCACATTAATACTGGTGATGGGATTCGAGTTGACACATAGAAGATTGAGGCAGTGTCGAACTAGCCTAGACCCACATCTCCGACTGATATTAGGAGTTTCTTGGGATTGACCGGTTACTATAGGAGGTTTGTCGAGGGGTTTTCATCTATTTCATCCCAGTTGACAAAGTTGACTCAAAAGACAACGAAGTTTCAATGGTTTGAAGCTTGTGAGTAAAACTTTCAGGAATTGAAAACACGGTTTACTACTGCCTAGTGTTGACCTTACCGTAGGGTACACAAGGCTTTGTGGTATATTGTGATGAGTCTAGAGTTGGACTAGGTTGTGTATTGATGCAGAATGGCAAAGTTATAACCTATGTTTCTAGACAACGTAAGATTCACAAGAGGAATTACCTAACCCATGATCTAGAGTTGGCTGATGTAGTGTTTGCTTTAGAAATATGGTGTCATTATCTTTATGGTGTTCATGTAGATGTGTTCACCGATCACAAGAGTCTTCACTATTTATTCAGTTAGAAAGAGCTTAATCTCAAACAGAGGAGATGGTTGGAATTACTCAAGGATTATGACATGAGTATTCTATATCACCCAAGTAAGACTAATGTTGTTGTAGATGATTTGAGCAGGTTATCTATAGGTAGTACTGCCCATGTTGAGGAAGGCGAGAAAGATTTAGCTAAAGATATGCACAGACTTGCACGCTTGAGAGTCTGTTTGTTGGATTCGATGAAGGTGGAGTAGTAGTGATGAATGGGGCTGAATCATCATTAGTGTCTAAAGCGAAGGAGAAACAAGACCAAAACCCTATTTTGTTTTAATTAAAGGTAAATGTTCATACGTAGAAAGTGATGTCTTTTAAACAAAGGGGAGATGGTGTATTGAGGTATCAAGGTAGGTTGTGTGTACCAAAGGTAGATGAAATCCAAGAGAGGATCATAGAGGAAGCTCATAGCTCCAGATATTCATTCCATCCTGGTTCCACAAAGATGTATCGTGACTTGAGGAAAGTCTATTGGTGGAGTAGTATGAAGAAGTGTATTGCCGAGTTCGTTGCCAAGTGCCCGAATTGTCAACAAGTAAAAGTAGAGCACCAAATACCCGGTGGTATGGCTTAGGATATAGAGATTTCGGAATGGAAGTGGGAGATGACCAATATGGATTTCATCACTCGTTTGTTGCGGTCTCAAAAACATCATGATTTGATTTGGGTGATTGTAGATCAAATGACTAAATCAACCCATTTAGTGCCAGTAAATACTACCTATTCAGTAGAGGATTATGCTAGGTTATATGTTCAAGAGGTAGTTAGACTTCATGAAGTTCTGGTGTCCATTATTTTAGATAGAGATGTGCAATTCACCGCACAATTTTGGAAGTCTTTCCATAAAAGTTTGGGTTCGAAGGTAAATTTGAGTACCGCATTCCATCCCCTGACTAATGGTCAAGCAGAGCGTACGAACGAAAGAAACTTCCCTCCATAGAGAAGACATCAAAAGTTTGGGTCCCCTCGTTCAAACTTTAGAGGATATGTTGAGGGCGTGTGTTGACACTCAATTTTGGCCTAACATTTTCAAAATTCGTAACTTTTAAGTTTTATTTATTTGATTGTTCAAAATACATTTTTTATAATTTTAAATAAGTTTATAGATAACTATCTTTATTTGTCAAAATTTAGGATTTTTTATCAGTTAATTTTAATTACATTATTTTTTGTCACAGCCAATTGAATACATTCAAATATTTGTTCATTTTGATTAAATCGTTGTTTTTGTTAAATTGCACTTTTTACATGTCATTAGTTACGTTCATTACATTTTTTTAATATTCATTTTTATTTATTACATTTGCTAATATTAATTTTGATATTTTACACAGTCTAGAAATTCATTCATAATAAATAAGATTTCATACACAGATATTTAATTTAATTAGTGATTTCAGCCCATGGTTTTAAGATAATAGTATCGTACTATGTATAGTTTTTGATTTTCTATATAAACAATAACCTAAAATTTATTCCTATCCTCCCAAATAGCCGCCACCCAAAAAAAAATCAGATCTCCCTCTCCGGCTAAGATCTCTCTTGGAGTAGTCATGAACAATGACCACATAACTCAACCCAGCCATTCACTCTTCTCCTTTCCAGCAAAAGCAAACCCTATCAAAACCCATTCTCCGGCAACCTCCGGTAACCCCAAATCTACTTGCCAAATCAAACCCAAAACCCCCCTATTTTTTACTTTTTTCCGTTGCCACCAACCAGTAGCTCACGTGACCAACGACCCCTGAAACAATAGAAACTCGATGCCATCGAAACCCACAATCAGGAGCTCAACAATAACAACCTCTGAACCCCACTGTTCACTCCCTTTTCTGTCGAGTTTCTCCATTAATGGAGAACTTCGAGCTACGAGCTTCAAACGAGCTCAAAGCTCCAGCAACTCCGGCGAAACCCGCGAACTCCAACAAACTTCATTTCCAGATCTGCTAGAACGGTGACACATTCAGTCTCACCGAAAAAGACTTGTAGCTCCAAAGCTCTGTTTGTCCTCTTTCTCTATTAAATGTCATTTTTTTTATTTTGTTTCTTTCCTGCAAGTACAATCACATATTTTTTCATCTTTTAATTATTTTTTCTTTTTAAGTTATTGGGTTATTATTTGTTTGAAATTTTGTGCTTGACTTTCCTTATTTGAAAAATATTCCAGTGAGCTTTTTTCTTCAATAACCATAGTTGTTGAGTTTACTGTTACTGTTATTATTATTTTATATTTTATTAGGATTTGATTGTTATTATTATTTGTTTGTTTCGTTTTCTCTCTACACATATTTAATTTGCTTTCTTTTGTTATTGTTTTGGGTGTTATTTTATTAGGTTGATGTAGCTTTGTTTATTATGTATTGGTATTTCTCGCTCAAGTCATTTTTCTCTATTAATAGTTTATATATCTCCTTTAATTGTTCATTAATCAATTTCTCTTGATTTATTTAAGTTGGTTATATGCATTTTAATTATTTCTAGTTATAGTGTTGTTAATTTGTTATCATGTGGTCATTTGTTGTTATCTTATTTTGTTATCTTTTAGGATATCGTATGTTGCTTTACAACTTATTTTGTTCATTTTATATTATTACAAGTTAAAAATGGCCGATGAAAAAATCTCTATGTCAGTTTTCGTGGCCTCTCCATTTTAAAAGACGAAAATTTAGTTTAAGTTTATATATATTGTGTGTTAAAATTGACCGATAAAGAAATTACCATCGATTTTCAAGGCCTCCCAGTTTAATAAGATAGGTTTTTATTTTGATGTTATTATTTAATTCATTTATTTTTATTTATATCTATTTATTACTAACATTTTTACTAAGTGTCTTTACAGGTACCCCGGAGCCGCTTTCAATTGGAACTATTCGAATGAAGTTCGAATTATATTATTTATTCATTATTTTGTATATATCGATGCTAGGCAAACTTTAGGCCGTGTCTTGTATGATAGTTTTTATTTTATTATTTGTGTATATTGCATGTTTATTATACTTGTATATTTGTTACTCAATTTGAAAAAACGAATTCAGTCGAGATCCACAATTGTGGATTTCAAAGGATGTCTAACACCTTCCCTTCGAAATATCCTGAACCTCTTACCTAGATTCTTTTGTTTTCATAAATCATTTAATTGGTTTTCTAGTTTTTTCTAAAATTAGATGGCGACTCCTTTAAATATCTTTATTCTTAATTTTTTTTTAAAATTGAATTAATTGATTAGTTTTTTAGTTACTATGACGTTTCTCCTTATTTGAATTAAGTAGGGATGTAAACAGAATGGCAACTCCGCTGGGGATTTAGAGATTCTAACCATTATGAGTTCATTTTTTCAAATCGAGAAATATTTTCTTTTATCGTGTTATACCTTATATTTTGTTGATTATTTGTATATTGTACTTGTTGTTTATTCATTATTCATTTAATTGTATATATATTGTCATTGCATTCGTGGCATAATTTCTGCCAAATAAAAAATAGAATGCATTAGGAGAAAGGCGGTTACATGACTTTCCACGGCTATCCTTCAGAAAAGAATCTTCGAATTCTTTTGAAGTGATAAATGAATAGTTGGCTTGTGGTCATCCAATGTTGTTTATTATACTTCACCCCATAGTTTGTACGACTCGAGTAACTAGGTCTTGTCTAAACCACTCTTAGTCAGCTAGTGTAGAGCGAAGCCAAAACCTTGAATTTAGCGCATTTTCTTGAGATGAGTCAACACTCAAGATACAATTGTGTAAGATATGCATTCATTGTTTGTTAGTTATGTATAATTATCTGTTATACGTGAATATGTTGTATGATAGTTCATTATTTCAAAGTTTTTTTCAGACTTTCATAGACATAAATATCAAGTCATTTTCAAGTCACTTTTACCTTTTGAGTTGTTTTTGAAAGCTTGAAGGTTATGGCTCGTTCGGAGTGACAATAGACAGGGGACTCGCGAAAGTTGATTTTTATTTCACAAGACATTAATACCCAATCAAAAAGATAAATCAGGGGAGTCCTTGACTATGAGGTCGCACTCATCTATTTTTTGTTATGTTTTTTACATGTTGGCTCTGTTTTCACACATTTCTCATATATTTTGCAGGGAAACCGTCCCCGACAACAGTTGGGGATGGTGATAGTAATGTATAGTTGTTGTAAATAATTGGAAGTATACACAGTTTGAAGAAACATCCAAAAAATGTATACAACAAGTGGTTACTCTCGAAATTTGGAGGCAACATTCAACAGACAGTACAAATATGGACAGTTAAGAAGACGCAAAACATATTGGTGCAAACAGTCAGAATACACACTCTGACTAAATATGTCAGCGACACTATACTTACGAGTCATCACTCTAAGTTTGTCTAAGTTTTTGAATAATTTTATACCTTACTTCAACGAACTACGCGAACCTGATTCTTATCTCGGTGAGATACGTAAGCAGCCCTTCTCGGGTTCGGTATGCATTCTTTCATTTTTTGAAAAAAAAAAGGTAAATATTTTGTGCATATTTTCAAAGTCATATTTGCACGAACTACGTGAACCTGATTCTCATCTCGGTAAGATACGTAGGCAGCCCTTCTTGGGTTCAGAATTCATTATTTTAAATTCAAAAAAAGAATGAAAAATAATACTTTGTGCATATTTTCAAAAACATAATTGCATGAACTACACACACCTGATTCTCAACTCGATGAGATACGTAGGCAACCCTTCTTGGGTTCGTTATTCATTCTTTCTTAAAAAAAGAAATATTGTGTATATGTCGTAAGAGTCATTCTTCAACTCAGTTGGGACCAATGCAGTTACGAGAATGCAAAAATATTTGGTATGATGGAGAGGACTGACTTTGTGGTAAACTATATATTCTTTTGGTACCTCTCATTTGTACTTTTGTGATGCTTGAAAACTCTCTAGCAGGCATTCAAGATAAGAATAAAGTCAACGTCATGGTTTCATGTGCATGATGTGGAGAGCTTCTAGATCAAAATTCAATTGCATTGCACTATTGATCTTGAACTTGGACTGAATGTTTTTCGAGGCAAAATCCTGAGTAACGTTTGTTTTGGGAAAGAATTGTAGGTCTTATTTGATTTGATTGTGCCTTTCAAAACCTACGAAATGACATTAATCCCTAGTTTTTCCACTTTGAGCTGACAGCCTTTTCTTTGAATAACCACATCTTAGTCATTACCCTTCTGAGTGCTTATATGCACTATCCTTCTCTTGGTCAAACCTTCTTGAGTGCACCAAGGGTGCGCGCAAATTATAAGAGAAGATCCATGTTTGAAGTTGTCAAAGGCAAAAGATACAAAGTCTCCCAAAGTCAAGGAAGCAAAAAAATGACTTCTAGAAAAAGTAGAAAAAAAGGAAGGTGGAAAGAAATAAATAAAGACAAAAACACCCCTACAAGGTCAATGAAAGATGGGAAGGAAAATAATCCAACAAAAGAGGAGTAAAATTCAAAAGATAGGGGTGAAATAAAAGAAAAGCTCCAAGAAAGAAGGACTTAAAAGAAGTCAAAACAAAGGGGTGAAAAAGGAAAAACTCCAACAAATGAGAATTCAAAAGAAGTCAAAAAATGGGGGACAATGAAGAGGATCAAACGTCAAAGTTGTATCAATTGTCAAAAGCACAAATTCATTATGACGCTCAAGAAGGGATTAAGTCACTCTTATCCCAAATATATATTCTAACCATCCCTAAGCCTACATTACAAGCCAATGACAAGCCCTACTTGATCTCATCCCAAATGTTCTCACATTAGTGGAGATTTACATAAGGGCCAAGCATATGGTATTACAGTTGCATGCATTGAACATTCTTGTGAGTGTGAGTGCACTTTGAAAAATGTCCTCAAATAAAACTCTTGAAATATGTGTGAAATAAGACTTGTCTTTATTGTGAGGGCACTTGAAACATGAGGATTGGTACGTTCAAAACCTTTGTTTGAAGCAATATGAGCGAATATTGTTGATCCTTAAGTATGTTTGAGGTACCACTTGAAGCTGTAGGAATTACCTTGAATTCAACTTTAGTTAGAAAAAGAGAAAAAAAAAAGACGGAGAGATTTACCTGCAATCCTAACTATTGGTACCAATTGTAGTCAAGATTTGACTGTCTCATCACATTATTTATTCTTTAAAAAAAAACCAGAAAAAAATAATAATAATAAAAAAGTGAGCAAGCACCCACTCTCAAATATTTCCAAAGCATTTTTTTAGATCCTTTCCATTAAAGAAAAAAAAAGAATTTGTCTTTGCTTTTTGGTTTGTTCATTGTAAAAAGTGTCATTAGGCGAATCTTGTCAGTATGAGACGCCTATTTTACTTCATTAGGTTGTACGTCTAAAAAATGTGATATATCTTGTATTTAGGCTTTGAATATCGCAAGAAATAATAATTTTTTTATTTCATCATGTTCATATTGTACATTTTCTACAGATGATTCTCAGATTCTTTGCAGTATTCATCATCTATAGGATTGTAACTATATTTGACCCGATTCCTGGTTCAATAGGATATGTGGGCGCCATGATGGTTCGGTCATATACTCAGTGTGATTTTCTTTTCTCCTTGTAATAAAAATTGGGACAGAAATTTTGAAAATATCTCAAAAATTCATAGTAAAGGTGCTATCTCCAACAAATCAAGATAGGAGATGATTTTGAGATTTGCCAAAAGTTCTAACTGGGACAGAATTTTTGTGGAAGACCTCAAAAATTCCAACAAGTACTATCAGAAGTTTGATGGTCAACTTCAAATGATCCATCATCACTTAAAGCTCAAAGTTAACTTGCAAATCTCTAGCATTGTCATGGTGAGCCAGGAGCTCCTCGTACAAATCCTCAATAAGACATGAGTCACAATAAACACAAAATGGTCAAGAGTAAAATGTTGGTTGCTCACATGTGTCGAAGTGATCATGCATTTTGTACACATTCTCTTTTAAAGAATCTTTTCTCAAGGTTTCTTGACTAAGTCACTAGCTAAGGCGACATTGTGTCTACTAATTATTCCTTTTCAAGTACAGGAACATGTGAAATCATTGAGGCGATGACACTTTCAAGACAATCATCGAGCCATCCACCTCGTTACAATTGGACAATCATCGAGTCTTCCACCTCGTTACAGTTGGACAATCATCGAGCCATCCACCTCGTTACAGTTGGACAATCACAAGTCATCCACCTCGTTACAGTGGACAATCATCGAGCCATCCACCTCATTACAGTTGGATAATTACTGAGTCATCCACCTCGTTACAGTGGAAAATCATTGGTTATCCATCATTTGCATTTTCATTACAATTTTTATTTGTTAAGAGGGCCATTGGATTTTTCATTTGCTAAAAGGGCCATTGCATTTTTTCATTCGCTGAAAAGGCCTTTGCATTCAAGTCACATCTATTTGGAGGTGAAGGATGTGCACCCTATCTTTTCCACGTTCAAGCCGGAGGAAACTTGCGTCGAAAGATATTTGCATTTAGGTCGCATCTATTCAGAGGTGAAGGATGTGCACCCCATCTATCACATTGAAGAATATTCATATTCTATTACCAAAGTGGTAATGTTCACAAAATCCTACCGATAAATCATATTTTTTCATTTGTCCTACCGATGGACATACATTTAAATCCTACCGATGGACCATTTTTTTTCATATCCTACCAATGGATCATTTTCATTCATCCTATCGATGGACATACATTTATATCCTATCGATAGATCATTCTCATTTATCCTACTGATGGACATACATTTATATACTATCGATGGATCATTCTCATTTATCCTACCAATGGATCGTTTTCATTCGTCCTACCGATGGATCATTTTCATTCATCCTACCGATAGACATTCATTTATATCCTTACAATGGATCTTCTTCATTCGTCCTATCGATAAGTAGGGATGTAAACAGCGTGTGTGATCGATTTCAAAGGTAATTGGGATGATCACTTACCTCTCAACAATTATCACTCTAGCATCCAAATGGTTCCCTATGAGGCTCTTTATGGGAGACTATGCAAATCTCTTATTGGATAGTCTGAAGTTAGTGAAGCTAGGTTTATAGGACCAGACATGGTTCATTAAGCAATGGAGAAAGTGAAGATCATTCAAGAGAGGTTGAAAACAGCGCAGAGTCGTCAGAAATCCTACATAGATGTTAGGAGAAGAGACTTGGAATTTGAAGTAGATGATTGGGTTTATTTGAAGATTTCACCTATGAAGGGTGTTATGAGGTTTGGCAAGAAGGGGAAACTTAGTCCCTGGTATATTGGTCCTTACAGAATATCCAAGAGAATTGACAATGTAGCTTATGAGTTAGAGCTACCCCTAAAGTTAGCACCAGTCCATCTGGTGTTTCACATTTCAATATTGAAGAAGTGTATGGGCGATCATTTACTTATTATACCGATTGAGGATATTGGTACTAAGGACAACCTATCTTATGCGGAGATACCCGTTGAGATACTTGATCGTCAGGCTCGCAAGTTAAGAACCAAGGAGGTTGCATCAGCCAAGGTCTTATGGAGGAATCAGTTTGTTGAGGAAGATACTTGGGAGGCTGGGGAGGATATGAAGAGGAGATACCCACATCTCTTCCCTTCCGAAGAAAAACTAGACCAAGGTAATAACTTTTTGTTAAACACTTTTTACATTGATATGCTATATTGTTGAATTGCATGTTGGGTGTTTGAGCTGGGTGTTAGATGTTGCCACCCTTAGTCCTAATTAGAGTGATCTCATTCGAGGAATGTTCCCAAGGGGGGGATATTGTAACACCTCAGATTTAGAAAGAGCTAAACTAGAAATAGCTAAATTGGGAATTGGGCAAGTTAGTCTTAAATTGTGTATTTTGGGTCAACTTCAAACGACCATAACTTTTAGCACATGATGAGTTAGGTGGTCTGTGATATGAAAGATCTCAAAGTCCTCTTTCTAACGCCACTGAGTTTGCTAAATTCCGAGTTCGTATGAGGGAGATATGCCCGTTTGAATTCAGTTTGTCCTGTTAAGGAAATTCATCCGAATTAAGGAGGGGTAATTTGGTCTTTTTCTTACCCCAATTAGTCCACACGTTTTTATGCCCAAATTAGGGGTCAAAGATCATTAGAATCAGATTATGCTAATTCTAAAAAAAAACGTTTGGAAAGCTAGGGCAAGGTTCAAGAGGAGAAAAGGGAGAAAAACTTAAGCGTTCAAGAGTTCTTGCGATCTTCGAGGGATTTCCCCAAGGATTTGATCTTAATGAGGTATGTAAGCTTTCATAGTAATGGGATCGATAACCCTCACACCAATCATGAGTTTCTTGATTAGATTTCGTCAATGAAAATCCATGTATTGAGGTTCTTGATGAATTTGTTGAAGTTTCGTTCTTAAATCTTGATTATGGGAGTTTGATGAGTTCTTGAGGTGAATGTTATGAGTTTAAGGGTTATTTTTTAGTATATTTTCATTAACTTATGTTGGGTATACGATTCTAAGAGAGTTAGGAAGAAATCACTCGATTTTAGGTGAATTAGGGCCAGAAATCGAAGAGGAAAATTGTCAGGTTATCTGGGCAGGGGCTGGAGAGACGCGCCACTGATGCGCTAGGGGGGGAATGTTTGAAGAAGAGGAATTTTTTTTAAAACATATGAGTATGAATTATATTATTGGGAGGAGCACCGATATGGGGACGAGTTCAAACAACTCAAAGTCCTCATAAACTATGCCAACATGGGTAAATGGTCATACTTTTTGGATGATTCCTTATTGATTTTAAGCATTGTTTAGGTGATCCACTTAGTTAAGGATGTCCTATACTCCGAAAAGGTATAGGACAGTTCTGGCAGTGTGGGCGAGATGTTGTATCATCACATAGCTCATAGTGATGGTTGTCGGTTAGAGAATCTCCCAAATAAAGTAAAGAGTTTATATTGTATTTTTAAATACATTGAGTTCTGATCTATTGTTTTAAAAATCTTTCTTTATACTGCATCTTTATTGTTGCTTTTATATTAAATTGAGTTGAGGTTTAGTTGAGTTTAGATGAGGTAAGTTTGTTCCTTTCCTTTCAGTCAAGCTTATATGTCTATGCTTTTGAATTCTCCTTACATGCTTGTAAATTCAATGCACTGACGCCATTTGGTCTGCATCGTTTATGATGTAGATACAGGTAATCAGGATCATCAACCGACGCTTTGTTGATCCAGTCGAGTCCCTGATTTGCTTTGGTGAGCCTCCTTGCTTCCATAGGATTCCCATTTATTTTAGTTTGGTTTTGTTAGGATGTCGTGGGTCTGGTCCCAATGTCCATCAGAGTTATTAGAGGCTTCATAGACAATAGTGGTTGGGAGTCTTTTTACCATTTCCTTTGTTGTTGTTTTAAAGACTGTGAGTTGAACATTTATGTTCATTTGAGTATACTGAGTAGACTATCTTATTTTATGATATCCTTATGAGTTGGGTTTGGTATAAATTTGAAAATTTCAATTGAGTAAAGTCTTCTGCTAAGTAATGAGTCGGGCCAAGGGTTTGCTTAGGGACCATCAATGATTCTCGAGTGCCAATCGCGCCCAGGGTGTAGGCTCGGAGTGTTACACTAGACTAGGATTATGTTTTCAATCTCAACCCATAAATTAACCTCATGCTATTTAGCTCAAATTTATTAATATACACAATAAAAAAGATCAAGACACAAAACCCACTAAATTAAATCAACACCCAACCCCATAATCACACCCCTAGAATTAGTCAAGCATAATAAAAGGAAAATAATTATACCAATTATGTTTTTAGCCATTGTTGAGTTGAAATTCAGAAATAATCTTCAATACCCATTTGGATTTGAACCCTCAAATGTCAATCAAGGTTGTTCAAAAACCCTAAAAACTAAGAGTACTTCTCAAAGGGTAAAATTAGTGATCTAAAATCTCATACAAAGTATGATTTCTAAAACTTGATTTCTTAAAAATTTCTTATACATTTTCTCTCTTTTGGACTATTTATAGTTTCCCCAAAATTCTATTTTTGACATGTTCGGCGATAGTAGTCGGGCTCGCTTTTCTGATTCAGCAAATCGCTTATTGCCTTTTAGTTTACCCTTATTTTGCAACATACACTCAATTATGTGAGTTGACATGCAAGTTCCACCACAAAACTACTATCTAGTATATGCAACATACACTCAATTATGCTGAAAAATCTTCAAAGGATGACTAGCCGGTATCAATCCAAACTCAAGATCACTAGTGCTTCCTTTCTATTGCAAAACCATGTTTCAACAAACGCATTCAAGTTACCTCACATAAAAAATGATTCCACACTCTCACAAAGAATATCAATAAAGAAAATAGGAATCAATAAAGCTCTCACTCTCCGAAAAATAAATACATGCAAACTCCATCCCATAGGTTGGACCATATTTTCCACTCATCACACAACCTAGATTATGCAAGATCTCAAGGGTCTTCCAAGGCTTGTAATGTGGATGAGGGTAAAGATATGGTAAATTTGACTTAGTGACTTCCTTTTTTCAAAGCATTGTGTACTTATCTTCGCCTCTTCTCATGTTTTTTTCATTCTTTTCACTTGGAGACTCAGACCTCAATATTTTCACTCAATTTATTGGAAAACCCTTATTTCATCACATTTTCTTTTTCATCTCATTTTTAAAACTTCTGCTCATTTTTTTGTTATAAGGAGGGGTTCCTTCTTTTTGCATCAAACTTCAAAGTTGTGTCTCACTTTTCTTTCTTGACTTTCTTTCCACACTCCCAACTTAGGCTTTTTCCTAGATTTTCTATTCAAACAAACCAATGCTTAGAAAGATATTTATGAGTGAGAAGTTAGTGACAATTTGGCTCAAGCGGTGTCAACAAGGTTGACAACAAATAGTTTAGGCTCAACTGGTGCCAAGATGGTTGCACACCCTTACAAGGTAGTTACAAAAGGTATGGATAATTGGGTTCTTGTTAGCACTCCTTTAGTCTACCAACGGTTTACACATGGGAGATTTAAGGAAATTAGGAAGTAGATTACTTTAGCTTATAAGTTATTTAGTGAAAGGTTATGCAGAAAATTACTAAGTCTTTGAGTACTTCAAACTCAAAAGATTGCAGGTTCTCTCTTAACGAACCAGCATCATAGGTCATAGGAAGAAAACATTTGATTTCAAACTACAACACCCCATAACCAGATCCATATCAGGGGACTATAACAACTTGGTATCAGAGACGGATGTTATGGGAGATCAAATTCAACATCAACTGGCACAATTAGTGAACTTATTTCAAGAAAAACGTGCAGCCAATATAGCGAGACAAGAAGCAATAAATGCTCGCTTAGATGCACTCACAAAGGATCTAGCGAATTCGAAGGTTAATTCTAAATCAACTGATCATACCAGTCAGAATCGGGGCTAGAAGGGTAAAAGTGGAGTGGCAGAAGGGTCAAAATCAGATGCAGGAGGAAGTTCCTTCATTCATAGGTATACAAAGTTGGATTTTCCACGGTTTACTGGCCAAGGGGACCCTTTGGGATGGCTGAACAGATGTGATCATTTTTTTCGACACCAACAAACTCCAGATGAAGAAAAAGTTAGTCTTGCTTCTTTTCATTTAGAGGGGAATGTACAACTTTGGTTTCTTCAACTAGAGACAGATCTGCCTGAACCGTCTTGGGATGAGTTCAAATGTTATTGTAACCTTCGTTTTGGGCCACCAATTAGAAGTCAAAAGTTAGGAGAATTGGCTAAGTTGCGCTAGATTGGGTCCGTGGTAGATTACCAAGAAAATTTTGAGCAGTTAGTTTCCTGGGCTAGTACACTCACACAATCGCAAAAGATAGAACTTTATATTAGTGGTCTTGTGGATTATATAGCAATTGAGGTTGAGTTGCATAATCCTCACACAATATGCGGTTACAAGGCCAACTGGCAGGGAATCAAGTGTTGTCCTTAGTCGACTCTGGAAGTACTCATAGCTTTGTGAACTCTAAAATTGTGTCACAATTCAATCTTCAAGTTGAGAGGCGAGAAGGGCTACAAGTAGTGGTGGCAAATGGAGAACGGGTCAAAAGTCCGGGACAATGCGAAGGAGTTTCAATATGGTTTGGTAATTATGCTTTCCATATTGATTTATATGTCCTCAATCTAAATGGATTTGATGTGGTTCTAGGTGTGAATTGGCTTAAAACTTTAGGACCCATACTGTGGGACTTTACAGATATGTGGATGTCATTCTTCAAAAATGGAAAACAAGTGGAATTACAAGGTGTTAAGTCTCCTGATCCAACTCAAGGAGCAACAACTCATGTTATGCTAGCAGACAAAGATAATCAGGAAGAATAGCAAATCATTTTGAAAGATTTTGATTGCCTTTTCCATGAACCAGTAGGGCTCCCTGCTAAACGTGATTGTGACCACAAAATTGTTCTGGAACCAGGAAAAAAACCTGTTGTAGTTCGACCATATAGATATCCACATAATCAAAAGGATGAAATTGAAAGACAATGTTTAGAGATGTTGAAGCAGGGAATAATTCGGCCAAGTCAGTCTCCATTCTCTTCCCCGGTGCTTCTTGTTCCTAAATCTGATGGTTCTTGGCGTATGTGCATTGATTATCGTGAGTTGAATGCAAAAACAATCAAAGATAAATTTCCTATTCCAGTAATTGAAGAATTGTTGGAGGAATTGTTTGGGGCAAAATATTTCTCTAAATTAGACTTACGCCAAGGTTATTATCGAGTTCGGATGAAAGAGGATGATGTGGAGAAAACTGGTTTTCGTACTCACCATGGGCATTTTGAGTTTTTGGTTATGCCCTTTGGCTTAACCAACGCTCCATCTACCTTTCAATCATTAATGAATGAGGTATTTCAGCTTCACTTGAGAAAATTTATTTTGGTGTTTTTTGATGATATTCTTGTGTATAGTCGCACTTTGGTTGAACATATGTATCATCTGTGACTTGTCTTCAAGTTACTCTCCGATCATCATCTTTTTCTGAAGCAATCAAAGTGTTCATTTGCACAAATTGAAATTGTTTATTTGGGCCACCTCATCACTGCTGATGGAGTTTCTGCAGATTCCAGCAAAATTTCAGCCATGACTGAATGGTCCAAACCTATAACTCTTAAGGGGTTGCAAGGTTTCCTAGGCCTCACATGATATTAGCGTAAGTTTGTGGAAAATTATAGATCCATAGCTGAACCATTAACAGCCATGCTCCGCAAGAATTCATTTATATGGACAGATCAATCAACACAAGCCTTCGAAAAACTCAAGGTTGTTATGACAACTACACCTATATTGGCACTCCCAGATTTTTCTCAACCTTTTGTTATTGAATGTGATGCTTCAGATCTGGGTATTGGGGCTATTTTATTGCAGAATAAACAATCCATTGCCTTTTTTAGCAGTGTATTGGCAAAAAGACACCAGCCACTGCCCGCTTATGAAAAAGAATTGATAGGTCTAGTGAAAGCTATTCGACATTGGCGCTCTTATTTATAGGGGCAACACTTCATAGTTCGTACTGATCACTACAGTTTGAAGTTTTTATTGGAACAAAAGGCACTAACTCCTCCGCAACAACATTAGTTGGCCAAGATTCTGGGTTACTCATTTTCGGTTGAATACAAGGCTGGCTGTTTAAACACTGTCGTTGATGCCTTATCCCGTTGAAATAATGATGAAGCTATGCTTCTTGCCATTTCCATGCCTCAATTAAGCCTTTTTGATGACATCAGAAATGAACAACAAAACTCTCCTGATTCCAGCAGTTAATATCCACTGTCCATGTTGGTACTGCATCAGATTAGTGGAGTGTTAAGAATGGGTTGCTTCTGTATAAACACCGAACATTCTTGGCATCAAACTCTCCTTCCATTCAGACAGTCATGACTACCTTGCATAACCAGGGACATGAGGGGTACAAAAAATCACTTTTTCGGATTACAAGGGATTTCCATTGGACAGGTATGAAGCGTCATATTCTTGACTTTGTTCGTGCTTGTGTTGTTTGCCAGCGACATAAAACAGAAACTTTGCAACCTGCTGGTCTTCTTCAGCCTTTATTAGTTCCGAAGCAAATATGGTCAGATATTTCATTGGATTTTGTGGAAGGCTTACCTACTTCACGTGGGAAAAATGTAATCTTAGTAGTGGTAGATCGTTTCTCTAAATATTGCCACTTATTGTCAACTGCTCATCCATACTCTGCAGTAAGTATTGCCCGACTCTTCTTTGACAATATTTTCAAATTACATGGCTTACCAGTAAGCATGGTTAGTGATCGAGATGTAACCTTCACAAATGCTTTTTGGAGAGAACTCTTTCTTCTGAGTGGTACCAAGTTGTGTTTTAGTTCAGTGTATCACCCTCAATCTGATGGCCAAACTGAAGTAGTCAACCGGACTGTGCAGATGTACTTAAGGTGCTTTACCAGTGCACATCCTACCAAATGGATGGACTGGTTGTCTTGGGCAGAATATTCATACAACACCAGTTTTCATTCTTCCTTGAAAATGACACCCTTTGAAGTGGTGTATAGGTGTCCTCCGCCACGTCTTTTGCCTTATTCCCCTGGAATTTCCAAACTGGATGCAGTGGATATAGCGTTACGTACTCGGGATCAAATTATGCAGTCTTTAAGACAGAATTTATTGCATGCTCAACAGAGAATGAAGGCTACATTTGATTCCAAACATCGACATGTTGAGTTTCAGGTGGGGGATAGAGTTCTATTGAAGCTACAACCATATAAACAGCTTTCTGTGGGTACTCGTCATCACCAGAAATTGTTGCCCAAGTTTTATGGTCCTTACAAAATTGAGCAGCGTATTGGGCCTGTAGCTTATAAATTAGAGTTTCCACCAGGTATAAAACTTCATCCGATTTTTCGTGTCTCTAAATTGAAGCTTTTTCATGAAGGAGACTTTCCAACAGCTGCTACTCTTCCTTCAAGTTTACCAGAAGCTCCCTCACCCCATCCTATAATTGTGCTTGAACATCGGATTGTTCGTAATGTACCTGAAGTCTTGATACATTGGCAGCATACTTATCCAGCTAAGGCATCATGGGAAACTGTTTCTTTTATGCAGCAATGCTTTCCACAATTCCCGCTTGAGGACAAGCGTGATTTGAAAGGGGGAAGTAATGTTAGCACTCCTTTAGTCTACCAACGGTTTACACATGGGAGATTTAAGGAAATTAGGAAGTAGATTACTTTAGTTTATAAGTTATTTAGTTGTTCGCAATAGATTACTACAGCTTTTAAGTATTTATGTTTTCATTTTCTGTGTAGCAGTTATTGCAGTAAGGAGGTTATTCCTCCACTTTCTCATTCAGTTGTAGTAGGCAGTTACTTTCTTTGTTTCAGTGTTGTATTTAACGTATTTGAATTCAGTGAAAGGTTATGCAGAAAATTACTAAGTCTTTGAGTACTTCAAACTCAAGAGATTGCAGGTTCTCTCTTAACGAACCAGCATCATAGGTCGTAGAAAGAAAACATTTGATTTCACACTATAACGGCCCATAACCAGATCCATATCAGGGGACCATAACAATTCTCTCTCAAAATTCACACCCAAGATCATTTCTTGCATTCACTAAGGCTAGACAATTAGACTAACAAAGCAAATTATAGGACTCAAGAATCATGCTTTCAAGTAGGACCTCACCACACATGGAACTTTAAAAACAATAATTTATCACAAATCCTAAGAATAAAAAAACATACGTGCGATGCATTGCAAGGCTCACATCAATACGCAGCTAGTCAACAGAAAAATTATAAGAGCATTAGAAAGTGAAGCCACACCAAATTCTTTTTACAACATTAACATAAAACACATTTCTCATCATGAGTATTATTTAAGACATCGAGAATGGACACAATCGATCCTCAAAAATCAATAATGAAAACACAAACATGCTTTTCACGACTGATGAGTCCACGAAATGGACTCATTTAGGGCTTTATCTTAATAGATTTAGAGTCCTCAAACGCATATCTTGTCTCAATAACTAATGTAAATCCTTGAATTTCAAGTATTTAGACTTAGGGACAAAGCATGGACACTATCGAGCAAAAATGAACAAGGCAGCTGAAAGAACGAAGAAATGAAGGCCTGAGGATCGCCTAACTTATTAGGCGAGTCGCCGAAGGGCCTTAGTATCGCCTAATGTTCCAGTGTGCAATCCCCTAAAGGAGAAAATCAAGTAGGCGATAGAGAGGAGCAGTTGAAGTGTCACCGAACAGTTTCGCGAAGCAGAGCTATATCAGCCAATGATACAGAACGCGAAGATGCTGAAGCAAAGAGAAAAACAGCGATGGAATATACCAAAGGGCGGATCGCCGAGTGGATCGGGATCCCAACTAACTGCGCCGAGTGATCCTTCGCAGCACACTTTTTGACAACTATAAATAATCATTTTAAATTTTTAGCTTAGAACCTGAGACTTATGCAATTTTAAAATACCTAACATTATTTTAAGTTTTAGAACTCAGTTTTTGGAGACATTGTTCCTTAGTTTTGAGGATTTGAAGATTTCCAATTCCAAGAAATTGCAAGTGGGTATTGAAGATTCTTCATCTTTGACGTGTGTAAAGACATTTTCAATCGTACCCGCTTGATGGAAAAAATTTTCGGTATCGATTTCTATCTCTTTACTATGTCTAGCTAAAACCCCAATTCTTGGGTTGTGATTATGTGAATACGGGTTGAATTTACTGCTAGGTATTGCTAATTAATAGTTTATTTGCTGTTTAAAGGTGATTTTGTTCAATAGTTGTAGTTGAATTTAATCGGTTGTAGTTACAAATATAATCTTAACTTCGTGTTTTTGGCTTGCTCAAGAGAGAGGTTTTAAAACCAAAACTATTGAATCGATAGTCTGTGGTTATTGGGTTGTCATAATTTTAGCTCAAGAGAGTGAATCTTAAACCCTCTCCCACACATTCAGCTCGAGAGAGTGAATGGACTAAAGCGAGTATTTATAGTTTTCAAAAAGTGTGTTGCAAAGGATCACTCGGTGCAGTTAGTCGGGATCGCCGATCCACTCGGCGATCTGCCCTTTGGTATATTCCATCGCCATTTTGCTCTTGCCTTCAGCATCTTCACATTTTGTATCATTGGGCGATATAGCACTGCTTCGCGAAACTGTTCGGCGACACGCCGACTGCTCCTCTCCATCGCCTACTTGATTTTCTCCTTCAGGGGATTTCACACTGGAACACTAGGCGATACTAAGGCCCTTCGGCGACTCGCCTAATGGGTTAGGCGATCCTCAGACCTTCATTTCTTCATTTCTTCAGTTGTCTTGTTCATTTTTACTCGATAGTGTCCATGCTTTGTCCCTAAGTCTAAATACCTGAAATTCAAGGATTTACATTAGTTATTGAGAAAAAATATGCATTTGAGGACACTAAATCTATTAAGATAAAGCCCTAAATAAGTCCAATTCATGGAATCATCAGTCCTGACAAGCATGTTTGTGTTTTCATTGTTGATTTTTGAGGATCGATTGTGTCCATTCTCGATGTCTTAAATAATACTCATGATGAGAAATGTGTTTTATGTTAATGTTGTAAAAAGAATTTGGACTCATCAACACCCCCAACTTAAACTTTTGCTTGTCCTCAAGTAAAACTCAAGTTCAGCTTTTCCAAAATGATGTCTCAAATAGTGCTACACAAGACTCAATCATGAATGCACACAACAAGAATTAACTTACTCATGCAAGAATCAATTGTGTACTCAAAGACTCAAGTTGTGAGTCACCATTATTAAAGATTCTCAAGCTCACAATACTTGCTTCAAATGCAAGTTTAAGCTCAACAAAAGTGATGAAATGCCCTCACACAAGGAATGTTTCCATATTCACACATAATGGTTCAACAAGTTAAAGCTCCGGAATCAAATGCAATGCTCACACTCACAAAGATGAAACACAATGTATGACTTCACCCATAGGTTTGCCTGTATTTTCCAATTGGCAATTACTTCAACTCACTCAAGACAAAAAAGGTATTTTTCAAGGCTTGTAATGGAGCTGAGTGCAAAGGTATGGTCATTTTGGCTTAGTGACTTTTATCATTATGAAATGTGGTGTGAACAACACTTCATTTCCTTTTCCTCATCAGTTTCATTGGTGCTCACAAGTCAGCCCATTATTCACTTTCCATGGTCTGTTGGAAACCCCATTTCTTTTTGCATTTTCATAACTTTATTCCACAACTTTTACTTTTTCTTTTTCATTCTTTTCTTCTTTTACGTCTCCTTTTTTTGTATGGAGGGGTCCATTTTCCTCAAAACATGGGTAAAAGGGGATTTTCTTGCACTCCTTGATTTACCTTCTCTTTTCACCACACCCCCAACTTAGGCTTTTGGCCTAAGTTGGCTATTCCAACAAACCACAAATCATGAGGATTATGGATAATTGATTAAGAAAGGTTACGATTTCATTAAGTTTCTTCCAAGAGAAGGTTAAGGCTCAAAGGGTGTTCAAGGAAGGTTCACACACTCACAGGGTAGGCTAGAAAAAGAGGTATAACGTCAAATTGGTTCACACTTTTTAAAGATGCCTAAGATCATCTCAAGAGTTCACATCACTTAGGCAACCGGACCAACGGGGCAAATTCTAGGTGTCATCATACATGGTTCAAGGTAATCTCATCACACAAGGCATTGACACCAAAGTCAAACAAGACTCCACACTTTTGCTAGTATGCAACGTTCATCACAAGAGACTCAATTTGATAATTGGCTAATCACAACGAGATGCAAAGAGTTCACATATTATCTATGCAACTTCATTTGGCCTCATCGTAGCCGCACATTCATGTTTGTTCGATTATGAGCACTATTCAAGTCATCGGTATTGATCAAAACCGAGACTCAAATTTGCCAAAGAACAACCACATTCAAATACATACAAGAGGTGATAAAAATTTTCGGAAGGGTCAAAAATCATTTACAATTATAAACATGGAGCTAAAAGCTCAAACCTTCCACAAAAAGCTGTGTAAAACACAATTTAAGCTCAAAAACCCAAATATATACATAAAACATCAATCACAAAAGAAATGTGGGCCTCACCCCACCATAAATAAAGTCATTTGTCCTCAAATGCAAACAAATTAAATTGTCCATAAGTTAAAATAAAGTAAGACAGAGAGGGAGGTAAAGAGGGGATCATGTCTAAGCAGTCGCTTCATCTGTCTGGCATCAGTGCCCGATGCATCACCCTAGACTTGGGCATCAGTGCCCGGAGTCACCTCAGAAGTACTAGCTCTACTAGAGGATGTAATGGAGGTCTCTGTCAATGATTTTTGCATCACTGAATACACAATTGTCTCCTCAAGATCTGGAAAGTCTTTGTATATTCTCTTCTCCTATATCCCAGTCTTCTCCTTGTTCATTTTAGCATCCGACTCATCAACTGCAGCCACATCCCTGTGTATGTCTCCGGTGCTAACCGGCGGAAAATCTGAAGTATCAGGAGCATCTACATCATCAACAGCCTCCACTAATGAAGTGAAGTTGGTAGACTTTAGATAGTCTACGTCCTTCCTCAAGTGTACTTCCTCGTCTTTAAAAGTCATAACATCGGAGGTATCCCCCTACTTGCTCTCACAAGCTGTGACTTTAGTAGCCAGATCATCAATAGAGGCCTGGAGGGGAGTCAGTGCAGCTAATATGGCAGCGTCAATCATCAAGGGACATCTCTCTCCAGTCTGGTAGCCCTCACGTTGGCTGACTGGGTCAAGTGCCTTATTTTCAGGATCATCGCCGGAGTAATCCTTGTCTGCTGGGAAGAAGTGGGTGTACCCGGGTCCTGTGAAAAAAAAGTAGGAGTAGAAGTACCTGAAGGCTCGAAGGCCGAGTAGGCAAAGATGCCTTTGCAGGTATCGAATCTAAATCCACCTCTGGGGATGTGTCCACTGGAGGTGCCCTCCTTCTGAGCCTCCTCTCTAGTATACTCGGCCTCAATGCGCCGAATGTCAGTGGAGGAGGACGGTGTAACCTCAAAATCTCTCGACTCATTCTAGGGTACTCCAGCTCGCGGACCAAATTCTATGATTAAGACTAGGAAAGGTAAAGATGTCTGCCTCTGTTTGGCCCTCATGGCCATCTCCTGCTCAGTAAGAAGTCTCAGGTCAATCCTCATCTGGGACATGATAGCTCCAAGGCAGGCTGCCTTAGTATGGCGCAGAATAGACTCGTTCTAGGATGGCATTATGGTGATGCTAATGAATCCAAACCAGAACTGAGTAGCAATACTCAAGTCCCTCTTCTCTATGGGAACTCCTACTTCTATCCACCTCGGGGTGGTATCGAAAGTCAGAGGAGCCAACCAACCATTCAAGTCATCTAGAGACTGAGCAACATGCAACCCTCTCGTAAGGATGTGAAGAGTGCAGCGGTCTATCTAATACAATGTTAATATACTTATTGATGCACCCAACCTCCTTGCCCCTGACCATAACCGACTGTACCGGTCTGAACTCGCTTGCTTTCTTCTTGCTCTTAGGCACTAAATCCCCATAAGTTGTATAAAATTCCCAAACCCAGGAAGGTATGTAAGGGCTCGAGGCCTAGTGAGCTGCTCAAACCCATGGTAGCGGAGGGTGTCCCTCACATTGGAGTACTTGCCTTCCAGGCCCTCTGTAGACAACAGTTTCTCCTCAAGGATGGTTCGCAAACCATCTCCTTTCAATATGTTGAGAAGCCTCAGCGAAGGGGTAACTGGTGGCATATGAGTTACAGGAGGTGCTTGTACTGGCACTAATTCTGTTGGTGTGGGAGCTGGAGGGGCTCTGGCTGAAGTAGGGTGAGATCTAGCCCTGATCTCGTTCCGTCGGGACTGCAGAGGTTGCTCATCCTCAGGCTCAGATAAATCAGCCTGGGAGACAGTGGTCACCCTGTTAGAAATGGGCCTCTTGCCCTTGCCTTTATAACCTGGTGGAGGCTTTTGGCTTCCCTTCTTTGGACAATTTGAACCTCCTTCATTTAGAGTAATACCCCGTGCTCTTTTCCAGGGTGGCATGTCTATGTTTTTCCATACCATATCTGTAAATCATCGGAAAAAAAGTTAGAAATACTACAGTTAGAATCAAAGATAACAGTAGCAGACAAACTCGCCGAACCACTCGACGAGCCGCCGAATCACTTCGGCGAGCCAGATCTAGTTCGCCGAAAGGATTGGCTCTAAAATTTTGGCAAACCAACGATGGGATGAGTCTTTCAGCGAGCAAGGGTCAGTCCACCAAAAGTTACAGTGCAAAAAGGGAGTCACAACTTGAGTCTTTGAGTACACAATTGATCTGTGCATGAGTAAGGTTATTCTTGTTGTGTGCATTCATGATTGAGTCTTGTATAGCACTGTTTGAGACATCCTTTTTGAACTGCTGAACTTGAGTTTTACTTGAGGACAAGCAAAAGTTTAAGTTGGGGGTGTTCATGAGTCCACGAATTGGACTCATTTAGGGCTTTATTTTAATAGATTTGGCGTCCTCAAATGCTTATTTTGTCTCAATAACTTATGTAAATCCTTGAATTTTAGGTATTTAGACTTAGGGACAAAGCATAGACACTATCTAGCAAAAAGGAATAAGGTAGCTGAAAAAATGAAAAAATGAAGGCCTGAGGATCTCCTAACCCATAAGGTGAGTCATCGAAGGGCCTTAATATCACCTAATGTTCCAGTGTACAATGCCCTGAAGGAGAAAATTAAGTAGGCGATGGAGAGGTGTAGTTGGTGTGTCGCCAAACAGTTCCACGAAGCAATGCTATATTGCCCAATGATACAAAACGTGAAGATGCTGAAGGCAAGAGAAAAATAGTGATGGAATATACCAAAGGGTGGATTACCGAGTGGACCAACGATCCCGACTAACTGTGCAGAGTGATCCTTCGCAGCATACTTTTTGACAACTATAAATACTTATTTGAATTTAGAATTTGAGACTTATACAATTTTAGAATACCAAACATTATTTACAGTTTTAGAACTCAGTTTTTGGAGACATTGTTCCTTAGCTTTGAGGATTTGAAGATTTCCAATTCCAAGAAATTAGAAGTGGGTATTGAAAATTCTTCATCTTTGACGTGTGTAAAGACATTTTCAATCGTACCCGCTTGATGGAAATGTCAATTGGAAAATACGGGCAAACCTATGGGTGAAGTCATACATTATGTTTCATCTTTGTGAGTGTGAGAGTTGTATTTGATTCCGGAGCTTTAACTTGTTGAACCATTATGTGTCAATATGGAATCTTTCTTTGTGTGAGGACATTTCATCACTTTTGTTGAGCTTGAACTTGCATTTGAAGCAAGTATTGTGAGCTTGAGAATTTTTTATAATGGTGAGTCACAACTTGAGTCTTTGAGGACACAATTGATCCATGCATGAGTAAGTTGATTCTTGTTGTGTGCATTCATGATTGAGTCTTGTGTAGCACTGTTTGAGACATCCTTTTTGAACTGTTGAATTTGAGTTTTACTTGAGGACAAGCAAAAGTTTAAGTTGGGGGTGTTGATGAGTCCACGAATTAGACTCATTTAGGGCTTTATTTTAATAGATTTAGTGTCCTCATATACATATTTTGTCTCAATAACTGATGTAAATCCTTGAATTTCAGGTATTTAGGCTTAGGGACACACCATGGACACTATCGAGCAAAAAGGAACAGGGCAGCTGAAAGAACGAATAAATGAAGGCCTGAGGATCGCCTAACCCATTATGCGAGTCACTAAAGGGCCTTAGTATCGCCTAATGTTCAAGTGTGCAATGCCCTGAAGGAAAAAATCAAGTAGGCCATGGAGAGGAGCAGTCAGTGTGTCGCCGAACAGTTCCGCGAAGAAGTTCTATATCGCCCAATGATACAGAATGTGAAGATGCTGAAGGCAAGAGCAAAACGGCGATGGAATATACCAAAGGGAGAATCGCCGAGTGGATCGGCGATCCCGACTAACTGTGTCACGTTATCTGTCACATCACACTTTTTGACAACTATAAATACTCATTTTAAATATTTAGCTTAGAATAGGAGACTGATGCTATTTTAGAATACCAAACATTATTTTCAGTTTTAGAACTCAATTTTTGGAGACATTGTTCCTTAGCTTTGAGGATTTGAAGATTTCCAATTCCAAGAAATTGGAAATGGGTATAGAAGATTCTTCATCTTCGACGTGTGTAAAGACATTTTCAATCGTACCCGCTTGATGGAAACATTTTTCGGTATCGATTTCTATCTCTTTACTATATCTAGCTAAAACCCCAATTCTTGGGTTGTGATTATGTGAATATGGGTTGAATTTACTGTTGGGTATTACTAATTAATAGTTTATTTGTTGTTTAAAGGTGATTTCGTTCAGTAGTTATAGTTGAATTTAATGGGTTGTATTTGCAAATATAATCTTAACTTTGTGTTTTTGGCTTGTTTGAGAGAGATGTTTTAAAACCAAAACTTATGAATAGATAGTCTGTGGTTATTGGGTTGTCGTGGGTTCTGCTCGAGAGAGTGAATCCTAAACCCTCTCCCACACATTCAACTCGAGAGAGTGAATGGACTAAAGCAAAGGTTGTGCTTAATTGTTGCTTATCGGTGTTTGAGAGAAACCAATTTGATTCAGAGTAAATTATTCGAGAGAAAATATATCCCCACTAAAGTCTAGCTTAGTTACCAATCTGTAGTGATTTCCTATTAATTTCAATTACCCGATTGTTTACCTTAGCCCATATTCCTATCACATCCCAAGAATCCCGTCTCCATATTCGTATTTTAGTGTTTAGTTGTCGTTTTGGTTGAATTTTAATTACAAAACCCCCTATTCGATAATTGACACTTTTGTCCCCCCCCTAATTTCATATGTTTTTCTTCGTATGTCTTTCGATATAATTGACTAGAGCGAATTTCTTGTTTTTCCAATGATTTTCGACTACAAACCGCTCCCTTTGGACTCAACCCCAACTCACTAGTTGGGTTATATTACTATTGAATGATTGTGGACGCTTAGTATTGGATGAAGCATCCGGATACGTCAATCAAAATGGCATTTGAACTCACATCCGCAGTCTAGCTTTTATATTTATACATTTCCACCGTATTTTGGTTGTTGAGTTGTGCTTGGATTTGGATTGCATTATCGCCTAGCATTTTAATCTTATTTTCATCGGCATTAAAGGTTGGTTTTCCGAACCCCGAGTCAATTTTTGAGAAATTGTGCACTCATTTGCAAATAATCTTATCGTGTTGTCGTGTGCTGAGCCTCTCTGGTAGGAGTAGCTTACTTGAAGGCCTATTTTAATTTGAATATCTTGCCCAAAATGTGTATAGGGTCGAAATCTCATAATTTTGTGCCTTAAAGTGAATTAAATCTTGTTGTGTTTGCATGTTTATAGGTGGTATGGGTCTAGTCTTAATGTGAGTTGTGCATGCTTTGATTTTGTTTCAGGGAGTTGCGGGGTTGAATTTGAGAAGTTGGGTTGAAAATAGGAACGTTGGGTCATTTGGCGAGCTGGGTCGATCTCGCCGAACCACTTGGCGGTTCGCCTAATGTCCCCATCTCGCTCTTAATTTCATCCTCTATGAGTTGCTGGGTTCTAAAAATTTTGGCGAGAAGCCTAAGGTCACCGAAGGCACTCGGTGACTCGCCGAAAGTCCTCTCTCTCCCTTTGTCTGCTCTCCTGAGTCCTTTTTGCACTATAACTTTCAACCGACTAACCCTTGTTCGTCGAAAGCTGTTGGTGATTCGCCACATGGGTCGGTGAGTCTGTCTGCAACAGATTCTCAGTACTTTTGTTTAAAGTCTTCTAACTATTTCCCGATGTGTTACAGACATGGCCAGACCCAAGGTTGTAGGAAGAAACATGCCATCCCAAAGGAAAGCAAAGATGTTTGCACTTCACGAGGATGCAGCTGCATCCAGGAGCAAGGTCGCCAAACCTCCTACAACGGGTGGGAGAGGAAAGGGCAAGAAGCCCATTTATGATAGGGAGACTACTCCTCAAGGCCCCAATATTCCTTGATGGGCTAGGGGATTCTATGCAGTTGTGCAGACCTTTATGGCAAATAGACCCTTGGCAGTTCTGAGTGGGTCTGATACTGATGCTCCTTCTGAGGCAACACCGGGCACTGATGCCCAGAAAGATAAAGCGACTACGTAGACAGGATCCCCTCTTTTACCCCCTTTTCTGTCGTACTTTCTGATTTCTGGATATTTTTGTTTGCATTTGAGGACAAATGACTTTATTTGTGGTGGGGTGAGGCCCACCTTTCTTTTGTGATTGATGTTTTGCTTATATATTTGGGCTTTGAGCTGAATTTGTGTGATACACTACTTTTTGTGGATGATTGAGCTTGTAGCTCCTTATGCTTTAAATTGTAAATGATTTTTGACCCTTCTGAACAAATTTGCCACCTCTTGTACGTATTTGAATGTGGCTGTTCTTTGGCAAATTTGAGTCTCAATTTTGATCAATATTGATGACTTGAATAGTGCTCATAATCGAACAAACATGAATGTGCGGCTACGATGAGGCCAAATGAAGTTGCCTAGACAATATGTGAACTTTTTGCATCTCATTGTGATTAGCCAATTAGCAAATTGATTCTCTTGTGATGAACATTGCACACTAGCGAAAGTGTGGAGTCTTGTTTGACTTTGGCGTCAATGCCTTGAGTGATGAGCTTACCTTGAACCATATATAATGACACTTAGAATTTGCCATGTTGGTCTGGTCGACTATGTGAGCCTATCTCTTGATATGATCTTAGGAAAATTTGAAGATTGTGAGCCAATTTGACATTATACCTCTTTTTATGGCCTACCTTGTGAGTGTGTGAACCTCTTTTGAACACCCCTTAAGCCTAATCATTTTCATGGAAGAAACTTGATAAAATCGTAACCTTTCTTAATCCATTACTCATAATCCTCATGATTTGTGGTTTTTTTTAATAGCCAACTTAAACCAAAAACCTAAGTTGGGAGTGTGGTGAAAAGAAAAGGTAAATCAAGGAGTGTAAGAAAATCCCCTTTTACCCATGTTTTGAGGAAAATAGAACCCCTCCATACAAAAAAAATAGAGATGAAAAAAAGAAAATAATGAAAAAGAAAAAGAAAAAGTTGTGGAATAAAGTGATGAAAATACAAAAAGAAATGGGGTTTCCAACAGACCATGGAAAGTGAATAATGGGATGACTTGTGAACATGAATGAAACTGATGAGGAAAAGGAAAGGAAGTGTTGTTCACACCATATTTCATGACAATAAAAATCACTGAGCCTAAATGACCATACCTTTGAACTCAGCCCCATTACAACCCTTGAAAAGACCTTTTTTGTCTTGAGTAAGTTGAAGCAAATGTCAATGGGAAAATACGGGCAAACCTATGGGTGAAGTCATACATTGTGTTTCATCTTTGTGAGTGTGAGTGTTGCATTTGATTCCGGAGCTTTAACTTGTTGAACCATTATGTGTCAATGTGGAATCACTCCTTGTGTGAGGGCATTTGATCACTTTTGTTGAGCTTTTTTTTTTTTTTAACCAAATTGGCCATTGGGCCTAATTTAATAAAAACAAAATTAGATACCAGTCCACTGGTCCAATTGACCCAAATGAAAAGCAAAAAAGAAACAAAGGATAAAAATAAAACAAATACAATCAGAAAAAGCCAAAAGAAGTGAAAGAGACATTCACATTTGATATCTGAGCAATTAAACCAAGATCTTCTTCATCAACTTGCCATGTCCGACCAACTTTCATCTAAGGTAAGGCATCTTAATTCTTCTTCTTTCTTTGTCCATTGCGCGACTGAATCAGCTCAAAAATTAGCTCAACACCAATTAAACTCCACAACTCAGCTCAACTCCAAATAATCTCAACAATCTGCTCAGGTGTGTGACTGAATCTGTTTGTTATTGATCTGGATCTTTGTGTCTTGTTCATTTGTTAATCGATTAAATATCACATTTCTCATCTCACAAATTAAGTCAACTAACTACTCTTAGATTTAGATTTTAGTGGGTTGAACCCCAAATGGGATTAATACCACCACTTTTACCTTAATCTTAGAAAATTAGCTAACTATTGTTGTTTGATGTAGCAGGTGCCTCTGCTTGAACGCTAATGTACAACTTCGCCATTCAGATATGGGTATTCATCACTTCAAAGTTCAGGTAAAAGCTTACAACCCTCCTGTGATGGATATCAAAATACCCTTTTGTGCTTGAACTGTTATAATCTCTGTAGATGATACTAGAATACGAAAATACATGTGTCCTGGTTTTATATCAGTTGTGACTGACACCTAAATCTCTCACCATGTGCATGATATGTATAACCAACAAAACTTAGTTCAGACAACATTATATCGTTCATTACCTGTATCATCTAGTATTAAACAGAACAAATTTGTGATTTGATGTCAAAGACATCTCCACATTGACCTTATTGACACTATCTTATTCTCATTTGAGGAGTACTCTGTTTGACCTTCGCAGCACACTTTTTGACAACTATAAATACTCGTTTTGAATTTTTAGCTGAGAACATGAGACTTATGCAGTTTTAGAATACCAAACATTATTTTCAGTTATAGAACTCACTTTTTGGAGACATAGTTCCTTAGCTTTGAGGATTTGAAGATTTCCAATTCCAAGAAATTGGAAGTGGGTATTGAAGATTCTTCATCTTTGACGTGTGTAAAGACATTTTCAATCGTACCCGCTTGATGGAAACATTTTTCAGTATCGATTTCTATCTCTTTTCTATGTCTAGCTAAAACCCCAATTCTTGGAGTGCGATTATGTGAATATGGGTTGAATTTACTACTGGGTATTGCTAATTAATAGTTTATTTGTTGTTTAAAGGTGATTTTGTTCAGTAGTGTATTTGAATTTAATTGGTTGTAGTTGCAAATACAATCTTAACTTTGTGTATTTGGCTTGCTCGAGAGAGAGGTTTTAAAACCAAAACTACTGAATCGATAGTCTGTGGTTATTGGGTTGTCGTGGGTTCAGATCGAGAGAGAATCCTAAACCCTCTCTCACACATTCAGCTCGAGAGAGTGAATGGATTAAAGCGAAGGTTGTGCTTAATTGATGCTTATCGGTGTTCGAGAGAGACCGATTTGATTTAGGGTAAATTGTTCGAGATAAAATTTCCCCCCACTAAAGTCTAGCTTAGTTACCAATTTACAGCGATTTCCTATTAATTGCAATTACCCGGTTGTTTACCTTATCCTATATTCCTATCACATCCCAAGAATCCCATCGCCATATTCGTATTTTAGTGTTTAGTTGTCGTTTTAGTTGAATCTTGACTACAAAACCCCTATTCGATAATTGACACTTGTGTCCCCCCCAATTAAATATGTTTTTCTTCATATATGTCTTTAGCTATAATGACTAGAGCAGATTTCTTTATTTTCCACTGATTCTCGACTAAAAACTGCTCCCTTGGGACTCGACCCCAACTCACTAGTTGGGTTATATTACTATTGAACAATCATGGACGCGTAGTATTGGATGAAGCGTCCGAATAGGTCAATCAATGACCCAAGGTACACCTTAGATATGACATGGCATATAGGACCCCGAGAGGCCCTACACAAGCCACTTAGCATACATCATACAACATAATAGAATTAAAGAGTTCAAAAGACAATTCTATATCAAAAGAGTTTAAAAAAAGTAGCGGAAGTCTAACATAGCCTCAAAGCCATCTATTAAATGATAGAGTGATTGGAACGTAACCCATACATCACATACAACATTCGAAAAGAAGAGACTTAAAGCAATAAAAAGTCTCGGTCCTTTGGATATGAGGACTCACCAACCTTCAATGGCTAAAAACGTATCAACTAGCCATAAGTGTGCGGAATAGGAGCGTTGAACCCTACATTAGTGAAGCAATGTAGGAAAGAGTATATGTTAGTACATAGAATGTACCAAGTATAATACTAATGAATAAAAGTTATGAAATCATGATAAAAAGGACTTCACATGGCATGCAATGACAAAGCCAAACCATAAGATAAAAGGTTAGAAAACATAAATCATAATCATGGTCAATGCAAGCCAAGCATCTTTAAAACACTTGTGAGATACTTCTAGAATTAACCTTAGTTTATTATTGTGGAAGTGGTCATTAACCAACATATAGACCATATGGGCTATAACATGGAATCTACTGTCTATCCCACACCGAAAGAGATGTCCTTACTTGCAAAGGTAAGAACCATAAACTTCTAGCTTAAGTAGATCCACTAGCTAATGTCTATCTAAGACAATCGTCCTATGGTGGCACATAGTTATGGGATAAAGAGATTTCTACTAGAAACTCGGCCTCTACTACAGGGGAGCTTCCATCTCAATATCCTCTTGGTTCTAAGCATATATCCCACGGAATAGTCATAAATCTTAACTTGTCTTATTATCCATGGAAGGGCACATCAAGTAGTCAATACAAGCTAGAATTCATTAGAATGGCTCTTAGTTCTTGATTCAAAGTTTAGTTGAGAAAACTTTCAACTCTATGAATCCTTTATGTGATAAAACCATTTCACATTCATATTTTGAGTAGTATGTGAGAAATCGTTTCACAACAACAACAACATTGATACTTCACTCTCAAAGCATCCTTAAATCATATTCATTAATTTCATAAAGAAAGATGCATATCTTTATAAAGTCATCTTAGGTAGTTCAAAGCCCACATCATATCATCATAGTCTAGAAAGCATGGGTTAATGAGGATTCAACTTAAAAATATGAAATTACTTCAATTCATGCATAAAAAGATATTACAATCAATTGGATCAACATTGAAAGGAACCATGACAGTTGAATATAAATCTAATTTGATTGGGGAATCTAACTTTACAAAATTGGGGATTTTAGGAACCTATGGAGGAAAGAGCTCCATAGGTGAAGACTATCATACCTTGATGTAAAAATCCCTCAAGTAATGGTGAATTGGAGACTTGATCTTGAAATCCTAGACTTCTTCTTCTTCCTTAGAGAGAGAAATATTTGAGAGGACGAACTTGATCAACTTTTAGGTATTTAGGAGAGTGAATTGGGTAATTTGGGGGTTTTAAATCATTATATAGGGCTCATGGTAGAAGGTAAAACGATGTAGTATACGTTTAAAACTATTACGGAAAAGACCAAAAAGCCCATAAAAATAATTGTCGGACCTCCACCAACTGTTGGACTTATGGTCCGTAGGTCCAACCACGAACCATCCTGTCCAATCATCCCTGGAGTTCTGGGACTTTACTTTTGGACCCCCATCGACGGTTGTAATGTATGGTCCGTTGGTCCGCTTACGGACCATACATGCCAACCGTAGGTCCCAACTTTGACCCTCAAAATTTTAGCAAGTTTGAGACTCTCCTACGAGACCTACCTATGACTCATACATTGAACGATGGATCATCCTGGTGAATCCTAAAAAGGTACTGGAACTTGGCATTTTAAAAATTATGTAGCTTGCCACCGACGGCTCCCACCTACAACCCATAAGTCCACCCACGGTACGTCGATGGTTTCGTCGGTGCAGACACCAGTTTCCTGCAAATTTTCCTTCTTTTCAAATCTGAGGTGTTACAATATCTCCCACTTGGGAACATTCTTCCTTGAATGGGACTCGAGACATCTTAAGCAGGGTAGGAACTAGATCTAACAGCCCAACATGAATGCAATCACATAAATGCACATATCCGAGGAGGAAACATCAACTCCAAGCTAAAGCATGTTCAAAACATCATTTTACATGGTCTATATGGCACTCATACTCAAATTCACATAAACATGAAGAAATCATGCAAGTTAACTCATTTTTTAAGCTTTTCATGAATATGCATAAATGAGGAATCATGGAAATATCTAAGACACATGAAACCAAAATATAAAATAAGTTCAGTATCCAAATATAAAATGCAAACAGGAAGATGAGAGAATACACGAGGCTTGGAATCATAACAGCCAATTCAAGGATGGCAACTACATTACCAGTTGATAGGAGTTCAAATTTTCATCACAAACGACTAGTAGAAAAACATTTCATCTGATGTTATTGGACATAAAGATCATAATTTCACTCTAGGTTTCGACACCCTAGTATGTATAAACTATGTTCCTAGGTATCCGTTTTTACCTCAATGTGACATGGGCCACAAATTACACATTAGCCACAAAATTATACACCCACATCAGATACGCAACTGTAGTCGAATCCAGAACAATTTATAGCAAAAAATATAAAATCACCTAAATATATCAATAGATTCTTTTGGAAACTGCATATTCATTAAAAACATCAACTTACGAATTCTTTGGCATTTGTGGAATTTGAAGGATGGCAGAGAAAGCATTGCACAGACTAAGAGAAAATACATTCAAAGGAAACTCCATGTCCACAATAATTTGAAGATGAGAAACATTTGAAAGCAATCTTAAAGATAATAAATACCACACTTTATAACATTTCCAGACAAAAAACATCAAAAATGACATTTGTCACAAAAGAGACTTGAAAACGACATTGAAGGAAATTAACAATTACAATAATTTGCATCTATGGTTAATGATGTCTCATAACCATGGGAGCCAGCCTTAAAGTTCTTGCAGCTGATGTAGTTGAATTTCCAGAAAAGATAAACAAATAAGTAACTAAACAACAATTTGACATTCAAACACAAATTATCTCTTAAAGGAAAGAGAAGAGAATCACCCTCACAGTGTTGAGAATATAATTAAATAATAAAAGTGTGTTCTCTTTAACAACTTAAGCTTTTAGATGAGATGATCACACACTTCAACACGATATCAGAGTCGGCAGAGGTCCTGGGATCGAATCTCACCACCACCAAAATTAAAAAGAATTTCCACGTGATTGGCTCATGAAAAAGAATTAGGCATGCACGTGAGGGGGCATGTTGAGAATATGATTAAATAATAAAAGTGTGCTCTCTCTAACAGATTAAGCTTTTAGATGAGATGGTCAAACAATTTAACACATAGGAACTCCTTTCTCACTAGCCTATAAGTGGAACCAAAATCATACTTAAGGTATGTCAACTTAGCACGAACATTTCAGGCATCCGCAGAACACTGTTTTCTTGGAGTGTAACAAATATGGAGTCATGTAGCTCAATGTACATCGATTTGATATAACAAAAGTCCTAATGAGGATAATGACATATTAAAGCATAATGATAGTCAAATAGAAAACAGTAAAAATACAGGCCATCCATCTTACGTATAAGGACAAATCAATTTTTCTTTCTCTAGATGCTCAGATTTAACTCATTGTTTCATCTAATATCTATGATTTTCCTATTATGGCCGAAATTCTTGCTACATACGGTACAATCATTTCTTTGAATTCTATTTGGATCAGCGAGAAATCCCCCTAAGCCAATGGAGCACATCGCAGAATTCATTGGATAAGGGTCCACTCCTCTATACTTCTCCACTTAAATACCGTGTTTTTGTATTTATAAATAAAAATATGAAGCGTTTGTTTACGGTAGGATTCGAGACCACGTTGTGCGCCTAACCCACAAATCATGTGCTATGCTATTACCACTACACCAAGGCCGTAGGGCATATGTCATCTCTTCACATTCTTAACTCTATTTTTCTCCTTTTCCGTAATTTTATATTCATCTTTCTTCCCAAATGCAAAGGAAATCCTAATAATACTTCAAGGACCCAAAACATTTCACTATCCTTCAAATATAGTACGATATATGTATCCTTCTGTGTTGATTGGCAATAAAATATGTTACATGCCTACACCAAATGATTATACCCTTCACTGATACAATTTGTTTGCCCTACCTATTGTTTTTTAACCCAATTGAATAGCCATCACAAAACTATAACATAAGGAATCTCACCTCTGTGGAACAAAAATGTGTCCATGTTCTATAACATTTTAAAACAGACACCACAAACAAGTTAATATACTAGCTAGTTATTTGTAATACCCCAACAATTTCTAAGTTAAGACCCAAACCATTCTCCGATTGCGTAAAAGTCCAAACTTGATAATTTCTAAGTGCATAGGTGTTAAGATTAATTCTTAAGTGTGGAAAGTATATTGGATAGGGATTAAGGTCATAAGGAACCTCTAGCACAAAGTCGAGTTCAAAGATTCCTAACTGATTGAGTTTTGGTATAAAATATTGCATAGGTCAACTTCAAATGATCATATTCCTTGAATATAAAGAGTTATGTAGGTCCTAATCTATCAAATTAAATGTATTTGAGTCTTCTTTCCAACGCAATAAACTGTTCATCAATTCGATATTTGTACATAAAATTATATGCCTATTTTACTGGATACTGTCTTCTTGTGTGCCGGCCCCCGGCCTGAGGCATTTTTCTGCACGACCGCACACCAAGGCAATAGCTAACGCCTTGTTGCACGCCCAACACGATTTTTGTGTGATAGTGCACCTCAATAGTAGCTTAATAACCCCCAAAGATGTAGGTCACCTCCCTTGTTCAGAAACTTATCCTAGAAAGAGAAGTTCTCAACAAACTAGCTTCCTCCAAGGTTCATCCATCATCTGTAGAAATATAGAAGAGAATGTATGGAAATTTTTTGTATTTCCTTATACAAATTTCTACCACTATTTTTACATGCAATTGCTGAAAATGAAATGTAAAATAAAATTAATGTATTTACTCTAATTCTGGATGATTTTATTCTTTACCATATATACAATTATTCTTTTTACAGTTGTGTATCTTCTGATTTGTGTATAGCTTGTGAGATGTCAATTCTAATATCATATCAATTCAAATGAAACGAGCCCAATACATAGTTGGCCCAACTTATCTGTAAGATGTCCAGTCTCCTCTTTCTTATCTTGGTCTACAATGTTAACAAGAGTGGTTCCCTTTTTGTGTGAATGCAGCCTCTTATCTCCAACATTCCCCCCCCCCCCCCAGGTTGGAGGGGAAAGAAGAGAGTCCCAACTTGCCAAGTATCGAAAACAAAGATGGACCAGATAGAGGTTTGGTAAAGAGATTGGCAAGATGAGATTTTGAAGGAACAAAAAACAGAGATATCAAACCTAAAAGAAGTTGTTGGTGGACGAAGTGACAGTCTAGCTTAACATGCTTTCTCCGTTCATGAAATACCAGATTTTGGGTGATATGGATTACGGCTTGGCTATCAAAATATATAGGGACCGGTAATGATGGTTCAAGGGATAAATCAGTGAGAAGACGAGTGAGCCAGGTTAGTTCTACAACAAGACGCCTCATTGAGCGGTACTCAACTTGAGCTGAAGAAAGGGATATGGAGCTTTTTTTTTTTATTTCCAACTAATAGGAGAACCACCCAAGCTTATAAAGAAGCCACTCACAAATCTGCAAGAATCACGACAAGCCACCCAATATGCATTAGAAAAGGATACAAGAGAAAAAATGGGGTTTGAATTGAGAAAGAGGCCTTGAGTGGGGTTTGATTTAAGGTATTGAAGGACACGGAGAGCTGTTGTGAAATGGGAAATAGAGGGTTGTTGCATGTATTGGCTAAGGGACAGTGAAAGAAAGGTCGGGTCTTGTGTGGGTGAGGTAGTTAAGTTTTCCAATCAAATGCTGATAGATGGTTGGATCAAGCAAAGGAGTTCCTGATGCAACAGTTAATTTGATGGAATGATCAAGTGGAGAAGATATTGTGGGGAGACTGGATCAATTAAATTTACTAAATAAGTCCCGAGTAAACTTGCTTTGTGTAATGTTGAAACATGTTGGTTCTTGCATGATTTCCATTCCCAAGAAATAATGAATTTGCCCAAGATCCTTTATTTGAAATTATGAATGTAGAAAAGACTTAAGATCTAAAAGTTCTTGAGCATCATCACTGGTGAGTAAGGGTGGCAACGGAACCGGGAGGTACCGGTACCGGTTCCGATCCGTTACCGGTTCCGTCTCGGTTCCGGATAGTACCGGTTAGATCCAGTATTGTTCCGATCCGGGAGGGGTAACGGGACGGAAACCGGGATTTACCAGTCCATCCCGGTCCGGTCCAGTTCTGGTCCGGTTCGTTCATTTTTTTATTTTATTTTTTAATCTGAAATTTCAAATTATAGCCGTTGAGAGCCGTTGGGCAACGGGTTTTGGGCCCCACCAACTGCTCTTTCACCCCCATAACCCCCCATTTACACCTCCCTACCCCCCAAACTTCTTAAAACTACATTTTCATCCTTTTTTTTTAACTATAAATACCCTTAATCTTTCATTCTTTTCACTCACAAAAATATCTTCTAATCTCTCTAGTCTCTACTCTCTAAATTCTCTTATTCTCGTTAAAATTACGAATTTGGTCTTTGGAAATTGGAGCTTCAAAATTCAACTTTCAATTTTCGCCTTCCGGTCATACACGTCTACTTTTTTAAGTAGACGTTTGGTACATTCGTTCCAACTC
>JAJOOR010004894.1:0-44734 GCA_036250505.1 Solanum acaule | reverse complement strand
AGATGGACAAAAACAGAAACTAAACTCTGGTTGTAGAGAACACATTTGTTACTCTAACATATTAATTTGCAGTTACGAAAACAAGGTTACTGACAGTCGATGCTCATTATCCATTTCCCAGCCAAGACACCCATCAAATATTTGAGAGTTCTTCGGCATGCTCCTTTCTCATCTGTAGAAGCAATGACATGGGTGACACTTAGGTCCCAGTTCTTGACTACTGTCACTCCAGACAACCTCTTTACTGTAGAAACAAGCTCCTGTAAGTTGAGGGTTTAAGTTATCACCAGTTAATGAACCTCATTTGTCTCAAATAACTAAGATCCCTGAAAATTATCATGTTTGCTTACTTTTTCATCAGCGGTTAGAGCTGAACAACAGAGCACTAAGTTCTTATTCTTCTTCTGAGACTTCCACTGCAAAGTAGCAGCATTATCAGGTGTTGTTGAGACTTTGGGTTGGTGGATACGAGAATTTCTGCATATTAGAGGCAAAAAGAAAGGGAATAAGTACTTGGAGCCAAAATGTAAAATTTTCAGCTAACAGTTCTAAGAATCTGTTAGTCCAACCTTTTAATACTATCTCCAATCTTTGTCTGTTTTCTTGGGATCTCGCATGGCAACTTAGAGTTAGCATGCAAAGGGCATAACATAACAAAGTTGTCCTGCAACAAGGAAAATGAAGTGGCGTTGAATCTTTTATGAAATATAGTTCTGGGGATTGAATTTAAGACGTACAGAATCCCATCTACACTCTGGTGTCAATTTGGCACAAGGAACATGAAAGCTTTTGCGACAACTCGTCTCATAACACCCAAGAGCTGCCCCCTTTACTCCACAGAAAAAACAAGTGATCCTTCGACTCCTCTTCAGTTCAGATTCAAGGTTGACCACATCATCGTCTCCAAAATATACATTAGGGGCCCTGTAGATGTGCATTTCTGCTTTTTACACTAGAAACAATTTGACTAGCAACAGATTCAAAAATGATTTGACAAGGACAAATTACTGTACATTGAACACATTAGATGCAGATAAAAGATTTATACTTCCCTTTTAATTAAAAATACGAAATTGGCTTGATTAAACAAGACATTTGTGACACTGATGATGAAATTATCAATAAAGCCAAGAAGTTTCTGTTATTATTGCAGATAATTTTAATAAATTATCATTACCACATTTATATGAAGGAAAGATAAGAGGACCTTCTGAAGAGTAATTACCATTCTGCACAATATTTGTGAACATGTATAACACCTGGTGCTCTATTGACATCTTCTTTGACAGGGTTTCCATTAAGGTAGCTTACCATGACTCCTGAAACCTGAAATTTGGTAACAGAAAATGGTATACAATTAATATACAATCAAAAGGCAGATTTTAAGAATTAAGAATAAACAGAAGGGGGAACCAGAAAAAGAGACACAAAAATCAATGGCTTCTACCTCAGATTCCTCTGCTGAACGGCAGAAAGCACACTGTATTTGGTTTTGGCTTGCCTCACACTTCTGCAAAACTGAATCATTCAAGTTCAAAACAGATTTCTCTGTTTCCAATGAATTGTGCACTCTCTTCTGAATCTTTTGAAGCGTAATATTATCCTTGTCAGCAAGCTGCCCATCGTCAGATAACTTCACTTTTTTCTTCCCATGAAGCTTGTTGCCACTACCGAGCTCACATTTCTTCAGTTTTGTACTAGGAGTAGGTTTCATGTTATCCATGGGAATCAATCTATTTGCTGATTCGAAAGGCAAAGCTTCATCTTGAGTTTGTGGAATGTTACATGCAGCAGTTTTTTGTCCGCCTTTTGGTCCAAAACAGTTTTTATTTTGTTCACTTAATGATCCCTTGCGGAGTTTATTATGTGTCTTCAAGTCAAGTGTCTCAACACTTCCTTCACTATGTTTTTCTTGATTCACAAGAGTAGACAAGTTGAAGGACTTCGAGTTATTGCCCTTGCGAAGTCTTTTAGCACCACATGAAGTGGAAATGTCTTCTACTACTGACCCAGTGACATTTCTAGAGGATCTACCCTTTTTCTTGTTTTTCAAATCCTTCTTATTCGAGATAAATGCATTGGCATTATCCTGATTGTTCTTCATAGTTTTTTCAGCTGCTTTTGGTGAAGCATTATGAACTTCTGATACTTCTCCAATTATGCTTTTTCCTTGTTTCTTCTGGCTACTTCTCAATGCCTTACTCCTGCTAGACTTGCAAACAACGTCTTTTCTACTAGTGGTTTTATTTTCAGGAGGATATAAAGCGGGTGAACTCAGCTGTCCTTTATCAGTACCCTTTTCATTTTCCACAGCTGTTCTGTTTTCAGTTGCTGATGCATTAATGCCACTTTCCTCAACTGAGCAAGCTTGAGTCTTTTCCTGAGCTCCAGCAGAATCAATAGTATCCTTAAGCTAAACCATAAAAGAGAGAAATTAGAGACTAAACAAGTCTGGAAAATGAGAAAGAAGAAAACAGTTTTGACTCCATAGGCAATAATTATACCACAGAGAAGTACCTTCATCTTAAAGGGGCTAGAACAAAGTTCAGGGGAGCAAGCTCTTTGTGTCCAGTCAAACATCTCACTGTCAAAAAGATCTGCTCCAGTTGCTGCATCATAGGGTCCACTCTGCATAGCGAAAAAGTGGGAAAATCAATGAAATTTCTTCAAATCAAATACATACAGAAATAAGATCACCAATAAGCTTGACTCTGGATCATAAAACATGAAAGCTAAGTTGAAGGGTAGGAAAGGAGAATAACCAAAAACCTGATTAAAGGGTTTCTATAGTAATATTTCATGTACTGTAAGTAAGTTTGAAAAATAAATACCAAATGATAAGAATCATGCAGACTTGGAAGCAACCTCTCTCCCTCATCCGACAGAAAATGGATAAAAAAAGATCAAAAAAGCAATATAGGAGGACTCAGAAAATCAAACTGTAGAATAGAAGCCTATCCTGCCAACACATCAGGCCAAACAATCAAGTCTTGCCAATTTTCCAGTTTAAGGGTATACTTCATTCTGGAGGGGAAGCAGTTATAAGTTGGATACTATGTTACTTACTTTTGGAGACATTTCGCAGTGAACCTCATCATCCAAGTCCTTCATATCGCTGAAGGATGGAATGGCTGGAGGTGTATCCATTATAATGTCCCCATCTGTTTGCTGACTTGATCTTTCTATATTCTCTTCTCTCAGCCAGAAGAATGGAGATAGTACAGGTTCTCCTTTTTCATTTAGCATAGACCTGTCTCTCTCAATTACCAATGGTTTCTGAACTTCATCGGTGATGGATTTACCATTTCCACCAACTAACTTTGTAGGTGGTGGAGTCTCTGAAGGTGGATATTGTGGCACCTGCACTCTCTTCTTTGTCGGAAAAGAAGGTCTAATAAGATTTGATCCGGAATTTTTTTTGTTGCACCCTGAAGATTTTTTTGAACCTTTCCCTCTTTTTCTTTTCTGATTGTCTGTCGCTGGAGCTTCTGTTACAGTTTTAGGTGTCTCTTGGAATCCACAATTTTTTTCGCCATTAGATTGAGTGTCTTCCCCTGTATAAAAGATAAAGATGCCCCAGACCAAAATTATTTACAGAAGTGATATTAACTATGGCCATTGGCCAAGCCAAATTAGCCTCTTCAGAACCATAATTTTGATCAAAACAAATACATTTGTATTATTTTCAAAAACTAAAGAATGAAGATCAGATGCAAAGCAGAGTGACTGGCATCCATACCATCTAATGCTCTACATGAATTACAAATATGATGTCTTTAAGGAGGTTGATTATTGACAAAATCAAATTAACTTGATGAGAACTAACTAAAAACTCCTGAATGTCACTTGTTTCAATTGGAAACACAGCAAAACAAAAGCATGCAAGTTTTAAAATGAAAGACACGCCAGTTCAAGAATGGATTAGCACACCAAACTATCTATTCCAAACACTCCTGTTGAACGAATGCTCATGATAGTGGGAACATTCATACATGCAAAGCTTCAGAAGATTGATGAATGACAACTGATTGAATATTACCTGGTAATTTTGATGAAGGATTGGATTGAGTGAGAAACATATTGACTCCTGAAGCGATTTCCATGTTCTTATAGATGCTCACCAAGTTATCCATGTGGAGAGCAGGTCGGATTTCTGTAGCACAAATAATTATAGAAGTTAAACAAGGAAAGAAGAAAGAGTTAAATATAATCTGCACAGTAAAAGCAACAATGAAAACATTACTCTTGAATTAAGTTTTTGTGTAACTGGACATATAAGTTTAAGCAAATAAAACTGTAATGACTCCAAGAGCACATGGAAATCTAAACGAACATGCAAACGGGGAAACTGGCTTTTCAATCACACATTATGAGCTAAATTAGAATGTTCTTTAATTGAAAAGCGCAGCACTACTGATTGATCACCCCTGCTAGCACCTCAACATTGATTATTCTGTAAAGTATATATAAATACTCATCATACCATACAACTGCTGAGCTGATTACCATTATTGCAATATACAGAGTCTTCAATGTCTAGGCAATTAACACAAATGCTTCAATAAATTCAAACCCTAAAATACAAACGCGACATTTAAAAATTTAATAAAGGGGTAGAAAAAAAAAAACCAAACCTCTGCGATGGAATGGAACTTTGCACACGGGACAATTGGACCCAGATTTCATACCAGTCTGAATACATAAACTGCAAAAACGGAAAATCAAATTATCCTAATTCCCACTCAAAAAAAAAAAAAACATTTTGTCATGGATTTCACTTACTTGCAAAATACATGATTACATGTAAGTGAAATAGCAGAATTCAACAGACTCAAGCTGTGAACATAGACCAAAACGAAAAGGAAACATTAAGATTATACAAAATCAAAAAGAAAAAAAAATGTTAACGATGAATTGTACCAGATGGGGCATTTGAGCTCTCTTCCCATTCTTTCAAGGTGCGAAATGTCTGCCATTTTTTCCCCCAATAAATCCTCGATTTCTTCGTAATTTACAAAAACTGCGACTTGTGACTAGTGAGAGAAACTGAATAGTGAGATGTGAATAATAATAAATGTTAGCAGCACAGGTGTTTTATATTTTTGGGGGAAAACAGGGAATTATTTGAAATTTTAGTGAAAGCGCGCTTATCCTGTCCCGCCACAACATCTGCATTTTTCGCCCTCCTTCCATTCGGGGCGTCCGACCCATTTACCCTCCTATGTATAATTCGGTATTTACATTCCTTGTTCTTCTTTTTTTTCTGGCATTCCTTTATAGCTAGGCATTTTCAATCCTAATTTTTGTTTTATTCTTTAAATATAAAGTTTTCTATTTTTAGAAACAACCAATGTTAATTCAATTCTCTATTTTACCCTAAAAAAGGAATAATTTTCTCTTATTATTTCTATTTTATTTTTATTTTCTTATTTCATAATATAAATCTCTTCTTCTTTTTCTCCAAATAATCACCTTATATAATTTTCATGTAATATAATATTTTATTCTTTTCAAATTCTTTATTTAATATAAAATTATATTTTATTTCTAAATTTTTAAATTGCAAATAAATATTATATATTATACATATTAATGGACAATTCACAAAACAGTGAATTCATTAATTTAATACAATTATGTAAACATTACATAAATACTCAAGTTTCAAAATCATTACGTTGCTCCCATAAATGCTCTATTAATGCATTACGGAGATCAAAATGAATATTTCTTTGGATCATATACTAATTATTTTTTTCTGAATATTGGTGAATTTGGAAACGACCTACTGATTACTAAATTATTGTTGTAACTTTTCAAATTATTATGATATGTATTGTCACGACCCAAAGTACATCCTAGACGTGACATATCATATGAGGCCCTACACAAGCCACTTGACATGTATACACACAATATAATAGACAGAAATAGAGAATCTCGTATGAATATGAAATTTGACATAAAAGCGGAAATCTAACATATCTTGACAAGTCATTCTAATACATCAAAGAATTGGTCAGGACATAATTCGTACACTACGTACAACATCCGAAAACTAATGACACAAGAAAAGTAAAGTAAAGGTGGCATGGTCCTCGGAACATGATGACTCACCAACTCTTCAAACTTCGAACGATCAAGCCACTAGTCACACACGGGAGGAGAGGAAGCGTCGCACCGTATACATTATTAGACAATGTAGGCACAAGTATGCATTAGTATATGAAATGTAATACGTATGATGGATATACGTAAAAACATGAAACATGATTATAAGGGGACATAATCGAAAACATAATATGCATGACCAAGATAAACATAGTAAAATCATTTAAAGAAGAATCGTAAACCATGAACATGATGAATAAATCTAAAAATCATGATGAAAGCTTCATAAAATCTTTGAAAGTTACTTAGTTCGTTTTGTGGGATATTAACTTTAACCGATAATAGACCATGTGAGCTACAATGGAATCCAATGTAACTCCCACATCTAGATGGGAGAGTGAACTTGCCAATGGAGAACTCTGTATCATGATTCATAGGCTATTTGCGGATCCACTAGCTAGGTCATTTAAGACAATCCTACGAGGGGACGTAGTTGGGAACTAGAGGGTGCTACTAGAGACTACCCTATTTGAGCCTCCATCTCATAGTTCTCTCGGCGCTAAGTTAAATTCCAACATAATTAGTCATAATCATAAACATATCATTATACATGGAAAAACATAATTTAGTTACTAATACAAGTTTAAATCATCATACAATAGCTCCTTAAACCATGTGTGAGAAAACCTTTCACCCTTAATGTGAGAAAATCTTTCACAATTTTCATTGATGCTTATCTTAAAGAAACCTAGATCATATAACATTCTTTTTTATATATCATGCACAACCTTCATAAAAACATCATTCATAGATCCATAGTTTCTTCATCAATTCATGTCTTTAAGAGTTCATAGTCAAAAATCATGATCAATGCATGGGTTCATATGAAATCAATTGGAAATCATGTAATTGAGTCAAAACAATAAATAATAAGATCAAAATCAAATATTGAATCAACACAATTAGAACCCATGGAGAATTGAATAAAAACCTAATCAAATTGATGAAATTAAACTTGGAAGAATTGAGAAATTCTCGGAGCTCAATGAGTGGATGGAACCCATTAATGAAACCCTAAATACCTTGATTACCAAAGCCCAAAAGCAATGGTGGAATATGAGACTTGAAGCTTGAAACTCTAATCTTCTTCTATATATTGTTTTTAAGTCAAATTTCACTAGAGATAGTCATTTCTGACAAACACCCAATTGAAATAAAAAACCTCCCACTTCTCTCTCTAGACTCAAGAAGAAAAGAAGACATTGAAACTAGGGTTGCTAGAGTTTGAAGGTTCTTCCCCAAATTTCTTGGAGTTTCATAGTTGAGGTATGGTTGATTTTCATCCTTGGGTAGCTATCACCCAAGGAGCCCTTTCAAATATGTTTTCAAGATATCAAATTCCCCAATTTCTAGGGTTTTCATTCTATAACATGGGCCTTCTTTCCAAAACGTTTTCATTGCTTAATTATGATTGTTTATGTTTTTTTATGACGAATTATGAATATATTGATGGATAATTGATGTTTATAATGAGAATTCCCCATAGAACCATGTGTTCCCCATGTTGATAGATCTTGAATTGATATTGTGGGTTGGATGATATTGTGAATGTGTCAATTGAATATGTTTATGTTAATTAAGCTATTGAATCATGAATTCCTTCTATATTATGTAGTAATTGTATATAGTTGGGTTGATTGTGATTCCAAGACCCTTGAAGGGCAAATGTATGAAGGTTATGTCCCTTTATGGGAATTGTGTATGAGAACTTGAATTTCTTAGATAGTAGTGATTCTATATCTATTGTGTAGTGGTGGTATTGATGCAAGGTCCTCTTTCCCTATACCCTATACACTTGATTATGTATGTATGTTTATGATAAGCTTGTTGTGTGATTTGAAAGGACATCCTCATGATCACAATACGATTATAATGTGAAAGGTTTAATCACATGCTAGTGTTGCTAAATTTAAAGGAGCATTCTCACTTAAGGAATATGAGCTATTATGATGATATGTTGGCATGAGTGCCTAATGAACGTTGTTATGAACTTAAGTAAAGGCTAATTATGACTCTAAAGGGGAATAATGCGTAGCAAGGACATGAAAGTGAGATGGGGGCTTTTACATTTAGCAAGTCCGGCTTCCCAATGTATGATATCTCATGAGATGGAAACCTTCTACGTTTAGCAAATCCGGGTTTCTAGTAGCAATCTCCTTGTCCCATAACTATGTGCCCACATAGGTCATAGCTAGTGGATCCACTTAGAAGCTATTATGTTAGTTCTACCTTAGGCAAGTAGAACACCTCTTTTCGGTGTGGGGGTAGAACACCGGATTCCATGTAGCTCACATGGTCTATGTCGATTATTGCAAGTCTTCCCTAAATAATATGAATATGAACTATGGTAAGGACATGACTCTAACTAGGACTTCTTAAGGGGTACTACTTAGTGTGAGTAGGGGTATGTGACTTCACTTATACATTGCACAAGTAGACTCTAAGAGGGGTTGTGGTTAGGTTCTCTTATGGTATGATGTTATGATGACTTATGAACTATGTATGATAAAGGGTATGTATGAATGTTATGGAATATGAATGTCTTCACTCTTATGTATGTTGACTATGACTATGGTAAGATATGTATGTTTTTGGTGACCTAAATGTGATACTTTGCATTTGGTAGGGTTATGGGACTTTACCTTTGCATTGCACAAGTGTGGCTTTGGGTTGCTTATGTGTTGGTTTGGTTTGTGTTTCTTCATAAATGTGCATAATGGTTTCTAAACTTGATAAAGGTATGTTTTCAACTAAATGTCCCTTTTATGCATGTTTTAAGGATTTTGTGCATGACATCCATACTTAGTACAATTAATTGTGCTAACCCATATTTTCTACTTTACTATGAGTGTAGGTTCCAGTCGTTAATACTTACTACTTCCTTGAAGGTGAAGCTTAGGTCGACTATTCCCTAGGGTTGGTGAGTCCTCAAGTTTGAGGATAAGTTACTATTGATTCTATTCACTAGTTTACTTCCTATGTTCTAGACTATGTTGTATTTCCTATTTTGGAGACTTATTGATGTAAAGGTCTTGACCCTATTTGTACTCATATGTTTAGATGGTGATTGAGACAAGTCTAGTTCCTATTTTCTTATATGAAAGAAGTTGACTTCTATTGTAAAAGTTTTTAATTTTTCTATATTTTTCTATGTCTTTATGCGATGATGAATGCTAAGGGATTGTATGCGACCCCTTCGGGGTCAATTACGCCTTGTTACTTCTAGGGGGTAGCTCGGTCGTGACAAACTTGGTATCAGAGCTTAAGGTTTAGAAAGATTCTAGGATGATGTCTCATGAACCACATCTAGTAGAGTCTTGTTCATAAGTGTGAAGCGCGCCACACCTATGAATGAGAGGCTATAAGATGCTTAGGAACTTTTCACTTCTTTGAATATTCCTTAGTCGTGCCTAAGAGTGTTTACTCTATGAAGTCCTTTTTCCTAACCCTTTTCTTGTGCATATAGGATATGACTACAAGAAGAGAGGCCGCAAGAAGAGTGGAAGAGGAGATTGCTAATGATGAGGGAGTTCCTCCCCAAGGTCCTCAAGGGCCTCAAAATCCTCAAGCTCCTATTGGTGAGTGGGCCATGACTAATGTGGAGATAAGGATGGATCTCCAAACCTTAACTCATGCTCTAATGGCTCAAGTCACTAGAGATGCTAGGGTCCAAGTGAACCCCAATGCAAGTACTATCGCTTCAAGGATTAGGGATTTCACAAGAATGAACCCCCCTACATTCTATGGCTCTAAAGTGGATGAAGACCCACAAGGATTTATTGAGTAGGTGTTTAAGTGTATCCAAGAGAAAAGGCGGAACTAGCCGCCTACCAACTCAAGGACGTGGCTCAAGTGTGGCATGATCAATGGAAGGAAGAGAGGTCCATTAGAGTGGCCCTGATTGATTGGGGAGTGTTCAAGGCGGCCTTCCTTGATAGGTTTTTCCCCCTAGAGCTAAGGGAGAGGAAGATGCAAGAATTTATTAACCTCCGCCAATGAGGTATGAGTGTGAAGGAATATAACCTCAAGTTAACACAATTGTTTGAATATGCCCCAACTTTGGTGGCCGACTCTAGGGTGAAAATGAACAAATTTGTTATGGGGATATCCAATCTTGTGGTGAATGAATGTAGGTCGGCGATGCTTATTCCAACAATGAACATCTCACGTCTTATGGTTCATGCCGAGCAAATTGAGGTACAAAAGCTCAAGCAAGTGGGTAGAGAAATGAAAAGGGCAAGAGTTGATTATGGTAATTCGTCTAAGAGTAGATTTCAGGTTCAAGGCAAACCAAGGTTTAAGAAGAGGTTTCCTAATCAAGGCACTTCTAGCACTCCTAAGGTCAACAAAGAAAGGGTGCCTACTCCAAGGCCACAAGGTGGTAGTGGAGGTGGCTCTTATGTTGATAAACCTACTTGTGCAAAATGTGGCAATAGACATGATGGCAAGTGCCTTGTTGGCACGGATGGGTGTTTTAGTTGTGGTAAGAGTGGCCACATGAAGAGGGATTGTCATATGCTTAAGGTTCAAGGGAGAGAGGGAAAGCAAGTCCCTCCAAATGGCTCAAATTCCGATGCTCCCAAGAAGAATCGCTTATATTCTCTCCAATCTAGAAGTGATCAAGAGGGTTCTTCGGAAGTTGTCACCGGTATGTTGCAAGTATTTTCCATTAATGTTTATGCATTGTTAGACCCCGGTGCCACTTTATCTTTTGTTACCCCTTTAGTGGCTATGAAATTTGATGTACTCCCCGTAAAGTTAAAGGAACCTTTTTCGGTTTCTACCCCCATAGGTGACTCGATTGTTGCTAGAAAGGTTTATAAGGATTGTCCTATTTCCTTGTCTAATAGAGTCACTTTGGTTGATTTGGTAGAACTAGATATGTTTGACTTTGATGTCATATTGGGGATGGATTGGTTGCATGCTTGTTTTGCTTCCATTGATTGTAGAACAAGGGTAGCAAAGTTTCAATTTCCAAATGAGCCCGTTTTAGAATGGAAGGGAGGAAACTCTATTCCCAGAGGTCGTTTTGTCTCATATCTAAAAGCTAGAAAAATGATTTCTAAGGGGTGTATCTATCATATTGTGAGAGTTAAGGACCTTGAGTCCGAGACTCCTCCTTTAGAGTCGGTCCCCGTAGTAAGGGAATTTCCGAAAGTCTTTCCTAATGACTTGCCCGGAATCTCTCCAGAATGGGAAATAGACTTCGGCATTGATCTTTTGCCAGATACATAACCCATATCAATTCCCCCTTACCGGATGGCTCCTGCCGAATTGAAGGAATTGAAGGAACAACTCAAAGATTTGCTAGATAAGGGTTTTATTCAACCAAGCATATCTCCATGAGGTGCCCCAGTATTGTTTATGAAGAATAAAGATGGTTCACTTCGGATGTGTATAGATTTACCGCTAATTGAACAAAGTTACTATAAAGAATAAGTACCCATTCCCTAGAATTGAAGATTTGTTTGACCAACTCCAAGGGGTGAGTTACTTTTCGAAGATTGACTTAAGGTCGGGTTATCACCAACTTAGGGTGAGAGGGGTCGACATTCCTAAAATGGCCTTCCGTACAAGATATGGTCACTATGAATTCCTAGTTATGTCTTTTGGTCTAACAAATGCCCCGACGACATTCATAGATCTTATGAATAGGGTATTTAGGCAATATCTTGGTAATTTTGTAAAGTATAATCTTCTTATTTCTTTTGCTTCTTCTGGTGTGTAAGTTTCTTTATAATAGTATTTCCTAAATACGCACGTATATTCTTCTATGTAACACATATTACAAATTGCTAATTTTAGCATTAAATTTCTATCCAACTGTTTTTCTTTATTTTATTTTTCAGTTTCTGTGGTTGTGCTACTAAATTCATTTCGTATGGCTGTTTCATACTTATTTAGTATATCTATCGGTGTTATTGCTATTTTTCCATCTATATTTTTATTACTTCTTAGTGTATTTATACTTTCTTCTGTTAGATTCTGTAACCATAGTTTTACTGTTCCTATAAGTGTTCTTTCTATATATCCTGGTATTTCTGTCATAGCTATTTTATTATCAATTAGTTGTTTTGAAATATATCCTATCCAAAGTTGTATTGTTTTGTTTATATCAGTCACACAATCTAGGTCTAAAAAGTTACTATTTTGGGTTGTTGGTGTTGGTGTCCATTTTTTATTTAACCTTTTATTCCATATAGCGTCATTCCTATCAGATTGTTCATAACTTACTGTATAATATGTTGGATTTATGGATTTAGGATTTTTTACTTCTGATGTACTGGCTTCTTTTTCGTTATTTCGGGTATTATCATCTTCAATGTCTCCGGCATTTACTTCAATATCTTTTTCAATATTTTCTATTAATTCTGTGTAGGTTTCACTTATATTTGAAGCTTGTTCTAATTGATCTTGGTTTATTTCGTTTATTTCATTAATGTTTATGTCTGGTTCTTCAGTTATATTTGGTTCTTTGGTTGGTTCTCGTAGTTTTTCCTTAAATTTTTCTATTTCTATTTTTAATTTTGTTTCAAGATCTTTTTCTTTTTGTTTAGTAATATATAGTTCTTTTAATATAGCTAATTCTTTTTCTAAGGCTATTATTTTGTCATTTTTTGTTTCTTCTACTTGTTGTATTTCTAGTTTCACTTGTTGTTTTATTATTTTTATTTCATTTTTCCTATCTATTTCTTCATTTTCTCTTGCTATACGTACCATAGCTGTGAGACTATCTTCTAACCTTAATGATTCTTTTTCTAGCATAAGACTTAAATTATCTCCTATTTTCTTATATCGTCTTCCTAGGTTTGAAAATATTATTTTTTTCTTTAATCCTTCTTGATTTTCGTATGTTTTTTCATCTATAGCAAATTCTTCTTTATTCATCTCAAATTATGTTTCAGTTTATATTCAATTTTCTGTATTTCAGATTGTAGTATAAATATTGTTTTTCTCTGTGCTAGTATAGATTTTTAGCAAACTCTTGCATATATATTATAATCAAGGCGGTCTTGTTTATATTTTAGTTCTTGACGGGTTTTTATTATTATCTTAATTAAGTTTAGTCGATATTGTTCATTATCTATGTTCATACTTGATTTTTCTTTTCATAGCTCTGATACCAATTTTCGGGGAGGGGGTCCTTAGTCATTTTTTATTTTTTTATAATAATCATTTCTTAGCGGAATTAATCTAATTATTTCTTTTAGTCATTTTTTATTTTGTTATAATAATCATTTCTTAGCGGAATTAATCTAATTATTTCTTTAATACATTCTAGAATATATTCAAGATATTGTATATCTTGGGTTCTCTGATATACTTCTATATTTTCTTTTATCAGATTCCCTAACAAGGTTATATCTCGGTTAGCTTCAAGCCAATATTGTAAGTATTCGTAATTTATCATTAGTCTGAATCTAATTCTAGGTCATTAATGTTAAATCGTTCTAAGTCTGAATCTAGTTCATACCATTCTTGATTCATTAATTCTAGGATTTCATAATAAAATAATTTTTCCCATATTACTCTTCTTAATTCTATAATCTTTATATTTTTTAGGATATATAAAATTAATATTTTATGATTTAATATCATTTCATCGTATAAATAAGTAATCATGATTTTAATTCATCAATTCCCTCATATCATATTGCATCTTAATAACCTTATATTAGATCATTATAAACTAGATTATCTTTAACCATGTTTCCCTGTCACTATTAACATCGTACTTTCAAAGGTAATTTCTTCCTAAACAGCGCCTCAACTCTGTTTACTTCCCTCACGGCTTCTCTCGCCTATGGTTTCAACTAAGGATGGCATAGTTCTGGAAGGTTTTCCTTTTTTCCTCATGTTAACAAACTAGGAAATATGATCAAAATAATTCTAGTATATAATAACTAATATAAACTTATTTAATCATGCATATGATATTCAGGAATTAAATAATTTAGCTATTCATAACCATAAATAGATATACCTATTTGATATCTTTTTGCTCATCCATATTGCAAATTGCAAATTATATTTTTATTGAGAGTAGTATAATATAATCTTAGCTGGAGTCCTAGTTCTTCAACTAGGCAATGAATGAATTGCTCCTGTATATCAAGTATTTGTACCTTCAATATTGATTTCCACATAAGCCATATTCTTCCCATATGCTACTCTGTTAATAATTTGTGCAACTCTCTTTACCTTAACCCTTGTTTCCAGACATCCCATTATATATATTCTATGTTTATTGCTCTTTATGTTTGTGGCCTTGATTAAGGCCCCTTATATTACAAGTAGTGAGTATCATGTTGGAAGGAATGGCATATAGTTGCCATCACTCTTCCAGTTACCCTGCATTGCTACCTCTTCAATCAGTGTGTCATCTACTATCTCTTCAACATGTTGCTTACCCTCTCTCTGGCCAGGATCTACACAAGTTGATCTGTAGGAATCTGGTATACCTCTGGTATAACCTCACTTGCATCTTGAGGTTTGACAGACATCCATTTGGCCACCAATTTCCTATTAACATCCTTCATCTTTCCTCCAATGGTCAACTTTTACTCCCCCTCCCATGTCCTTCTCCTTGGAGGAATGTTTGTACCAGAAGTCATTCCTATTTTGTTCAAGTCTGATGCATTGATTACAAAACTTGGGTTTCCATTCATACTCAATATTCTGATCCCATTGAACAGAAGGTGTTTCCACTACTATGACATCAGGCAAGCTGTTAGCCAAGTCCACCTTAATCAATACCTTGGCATAGGATATTTTTTCAGCATTCAATTCTAAGTCCAGCTCCCAATTTTGCAGAATCATTGGTTTACTACCATAGAAATACGGCCCTATTTGCATCACTTTTTATCTATTAGTGGTGTTTTGGAACCTAAAAACATAGTACCAATCATCATGGTACATAATCTTAGGTAGTGCAACAAAACCCCATACCTTCCTAATAAATTTTGTCATCTGTGCTTCAGAAGGGTTTCCCCCAATAACATACCCCATCAGTGCATTCTCCCACTCTTTAACCTGTAATCGGATATCCTCCTCCTCAATCTGAACTGTAAGTATGCCCTCCTTAATCACAGGGGGGATGAAGTTCAGGGTCTTACCATTACCACGATTTCCTTTCCCTTGTTCTGGAGCATCAGGAGTAGGTTGTGAAGACATGCCTGCATCAGAAAACTGCAATCGTCTCTTCAACGTATCCTTTCCATCCGCATCTCCCAGTTGAATTTCATCCTCTAAGCTGCTAGTATCATTCTCCTTCACTGTCATCTGGCATTTCAAAGGTAGAAAATCCCCAAAAGTAAGGGGTGACAGCTTATGAGTTGCTCCAGTAGCTGGTATGACGGTTTTGGTTGTGTGCTTAGGTGATGATTGTCGCTGGCGAGCCATCGGTGAAATATTCTTAGCTCACAATCACTACCTTGCTATTGTGCGCTGAGAGCTTTCTCTAAACATGCACCCTCCGGAATGTGAGGACATTGGAATGGAAAAAATGTTTTATTGCTTGTAACTCAAGAGTAAGGTCACCGAAGCATATACTTTAAGCCCCCAAAAGTTAAAAGACCTCTACAAATTTTTCGTTTATTATATAAATGGTTATTCATGAATACATGTTTATAGTTTATAACCCAAAATGCAATACATTGGGTTTTATTTTTAAAAATCTTATTAGTATATATAGGTAATAATTGTTAAATAGTTTAATTCAAAGTTCTGAAATATCAAATGAAGTTTTGCCAATTAACTAGAAACTTATAAATTTGAGGGGGAAATTACTATATTTCTAGTGTCATGTCTTTATTAGGAAGCAATTAATATATTTAAGTATTATTTGTATTATGCATATAGTGATAATTTTCTAGTAATTATAAGAAGACTTTCGCTGAAAACTGTAATGAGGTTAGGCTAGCAACGTCTACTTTTAATAAAGATGAAGAAAATAAGAGCCAGAAAGAATTAGATATTCTATGACCATCATAGATAAACTCTATGATGGCACTGCCTATGAGGATGCTTAAGAAATGCAAAGTTATAAAGCGAAAGAATAAAGTTGAGTTATCAACCTCAAACTTCCTTGTACAAATGGATGAAATAAAAAAATAGATTGCTCTTTTAAAGTAACATGGAGTTTATCACTTTTGCTTGCGTTTATTCGATCTTCTTTTCATGCTATCTCTAAGACCTTCTTTAATAGCTGCATCCTCTTGACACCAATGATTTCTAGATGGGAGTTCAAGGTGGAGTAGAAAAAAGATGTGTTTCAGGAGTTGGTTCTTTCTCATGAACTGAAAATGAGGAACTAGATTTTCCTCCTCAAATGAGAATTATATATGTACTAAATTAAGAGCATTTTTGAAGAGGACAACATCAAAAATATCAGTATATGTATTTTGGTGAATATATGATTTAAACTTGCAAAAAACAATTCACGAAGGCTAAGTGGGAGAGAAAAATTTGGAAGAATAAGACTCTTCAGTTTTGACGATTATTTTATTTTGTATTAGAACAATTAATACATGAAACATGCATGCTCAATTGTTTTACTTTAGACAATATTTGTCACGCTCCGAGCCTACACCCTGGGCGGGACTGGCACTCAGGAACCATTGCTGGCCCCAAGCGAACACTTGACCTGGCTTACTTACTCAGCGGAAGACTTAAACATAAGAAACATAACTCATGCAATAACTTAACCAAAATAAAAACTCAAATCTTAAACGTATACAACTGAAATGAATAAGACTAAAGAACTATAACTATACCGAAATCTATTTCTCTCTTAGGAGGGACTCCGAGAAGATCATCAGAAAAGACTTTTGGAAACTCTCTTACTATTGAAACTGACTGAATAGTAGGTATCTCAACACTAGAGTCATTAACTCGGACTAAGTGATAGACACACCCCTTGGAAACTAACTTTCTTTCCTTAAGGTATGAAATGAAACGACCCTTAGGCACTGTTTAACTACTTTTCCACTCTAAGACTGGCTCATTTGGAAACTAAAACTTGACAACTCGAGTTCTACAATCAACTGAGGCATAACAGGCATGAAGCCAGTCCATACCAAGAAAGGCATCAAAATCTACCATGTCTAATTCGACTAAATCAGCCATGGTGTCCTTGTAATTGATGGAAATGACACAATCACGATATACTCGCTCAACTAGAATAGACTCCCAACAGGTGTAGAAACACAAAAGGGTTCACATAGTTTCTTAGGAAGAATATCAAAACTATTTGCAATATAAAGGGTTACAAAAGATAAACTTTCTCTTGGGTCTAGCAAAGCATAAATATCAAGAGTAAAGACTTTGATCATACCAGTGACAACATCTGGAGAGTTCTCTTGCTCTTGGTGACTAGTGATCGCGTAAAGACGGTTTGGTCCTCCAGTATCGAAAGTAGCTCCTCTAGGTGTAGCCCTATCTGGTGGAGCAACTGATGAAGATTGGGCTCTATTGCCCTGATTCCCATTACCTTGCTAGTTCTTGGGGCATTCTTTCATGAAATGACCCTCTTGTCCACACTTGAAGCAACCTGTGGAACCATCGCGACACTTACCTGGGTGGGTTCTACCACACTTAGCACATGCAGGAGCCCAGTTACCTCATTGTGCCACACTACCCTGAGATTGGGCAGGTCTAGCCCTGGAATGCTGGGAATTCTGACTATTGTACTCACATTTGTTTCTAGGTGCAGGTGCACTAGAAGATGATGGAGCAAGTCCCTTTTTCTTTTGCTGAAAGGACGAACGGTTCACATTACCTCTTTCCTGCCCGGACTCATTTCCTGTCTTCGCTTTCTTATTTCTAAACTCCTCTCTATCACTCAACTTCTCTTCCTCAATCTGCTGCACATAGACCATCAACCTTGATATATCCATTTCACCTATTAGCATTGGAGCCCTACCTTCCTTACTCGACAGACGAGACAGTCCAGTAACAAACAAGCTTATTATACTTCTCATATCTGCAACCATCTCTGGAGCATAACGGGACAGTTGGGTGAACTTCAAATCATACTCATGAACACTCAAAGAATCCATCTTAAGTGTGAAAAATTCACGTACCTTAGCCTCATTCAATTCTCGGGGAAAGAAATGCCCCAAGAAAGCCTCCTCAAAACAAGCCCAACGCGCAGGTGGTGCTCCCTCAGCTCTACCCTTTTTCCATTGGTCAAACCAAGTCCTTGCAACATTCTTCAATTGATATGCAGCTAGTTCAACTCGCTCAGTATTGGCAACGTACATAACATCAAATACTTTTTACAGTTCCTCAATAAAGTTCTTTGGATCCTCAGTAGTGTTTAAACCACTGAAACTTGGAGGGTTCATCCTCAAGAATTCGCGGATCCTCAAAGTGTCAGCCACTTCTTGTCGAGCCCCTCTTTGTTGCCCAACCTGGTTAGTCACAGCTTGACTTAGCATCCTTATTGATTCTCTGAATTCAGCATTAGTAACTTCTCATTGGGTTGCACTTCAGGTGCATTGGGTACCCATTGCTCCTCAACATTACGCCTAGCAGGACGACCGCTGACAGCTCTTTATGGAGGCATGATTAACTGAAAAAGCACTCTTAAGAACGAGTTAGAAGAAATATTTTAGAGATAAAACTCTAACACATGAAATGAGGATGAAAGAAGTGAGATACTTTCCTAAGTGTTGCAGCCTCCTAATTATAGATGTAGTGCGCTTCACACTGATAACTAGGACTCTACAGACACGGCTTCATAGATTCCCTATGACTCTTGAACTCTGGGCTCTGATACCAAGTTTGTCACGCCCCGAGCCTACACCCTAGGTGGGACTAGCACTCGGGAACTATTGCTGGCCCCAACCGAACCCTTGGCCTGGCTTACTTACTTAGCAAAAGACTTAAACATAAGAAACATAACTCATGCAATAACTTAAGAGATAATAACTTAGCCAAAATGGCAACTCAAGTCTTAAAAGTATACAATTGAAATGAATAAGACTAAAGAACTATAACTATCTATCTATGAAGCCTCTAAAACAAAGAGGGATGTCGGGACAAGACCCCCGATCATCCTAACATTTGAACACTAGAAAGTAATGTAAAAAAAAAAAAAAAGATCCCTCCGGAAAGCAAAGAGGCTCACAGTTGACTTTGAGTGCTCAACTGGATCAACGAGGCGCTGGATGATGATCTTGGTTACTTGTGTCTGCATTATAAAATGATGCAGGCCAACTAACATTAGTACATTTAATGTACGAGTATGCGAGTGGAATGTTAAACATAACATAAGCTTGAAAAGAATCTGAAAGAAACACTTACCTCGGCTTTACTCAACTCCTGAATAACTCAACTCAATATAAAGCAATAAAAGACATGTAATAAATAGAAAACTTTTAAAACAGTAGAAAGCAACTTAGTTCTTTAAATAAATGCAATAACAAACTCAATTGTACTCGTATAGTAAAGTAATATAGTTTCTGTGGGAGTTTCTCTAACTGACAACCATCACTATGAGCCTAAGTAGTGATACAACGTCTTGCCCTCGCTACCAGAACTGCTTTATACTTTGCCATCATATAGAACGCCTTAACTAAGTGGATCCACTAGTTTATGCTAAAAAGCACTTAGGATTCATCTAAAAAGTATGATCATTTACTACCCATGATGGCTACATGGCTTATGGAGACTTGAGTTATTATGAACTCGCATCCCCATATCGGTGCTCAATACTACTCCAAAAATATTCTTAGCTCCTATATTTTAAAAACAAACCTTCTTTCTTTGATTTGAGATAATTACTTAAAACTTAGCTTAAAAGCTCTTCTTAGAAATCGATGTTTCCCTTTCTTGTTCAAATGTGAAAACATTTTTAGACACTTGGGAATACTTAGTTCCCTAATAATCTTTGAAGAAATGAACTTAACTCTTTACTTCTTAGTCCTTACTCAACTTGAACTTTAATTCTTAAAACAAAGTTAAAAGCATTTGCAAAAGACTTCTTGAAATGACTCTAAAAACTTCCTAGGCTTGGCTCTTAACTTTCCTTGAATTTGAATTTATGGATTCAAGGTTATGATTCATATTTCTGGATGATTTCTAGATGTTTAGAAGTCATTTAGAGTAGTAAGAATCAATAGGAAGTGTTAGTACACTTTGGGAGGACTTAAACGGGCTAAACGACGAAAAATGGGTGGAGATCGACAATCCGGGTGCATCCTTGGCGCGCCGTGCCAGCCCCAACTTACTGGGGCTCATTTCTGGCACACTGCAAGCGCACCGCCCCAGCCTCTCTGGCGCAGATGGGGCGCACTGTGCCAGGCCCTCCCCAGGTGCGATCTGACGAACTTCTCTTCTCGTTTTTTTATCTAAATTCAACTAAACTCGATCCCTTTTCTCAAATGCTCTTTAGAATCAGATACCCAAAACATATACACAAGATTTTACTCAAACAACTTAAGGAATCGACACTCTAATCTCAAGAAACTCCTCAATCTCAACCCAAATTCAAGAACAAAAGCAATTCAGAACACCCATCAAAAACATTCAAACTTCCAATTTTTTAGAAAGAATTTATGCTGAATTAAAAATGTTTGGCACGTGGGTGAAAGAACCCAACGTTATGAAAGTCTCACATACCTTGTAGGATCAAATCCTTGATGAATTCCACCTGCAAACATCCAAGAAATCGATGAATCTTGAATTTTCTTCTCCTTTCTCCTCTTTTCTCTTTTCTCCAAGCCCTAGCGTGAACTTCAACTTTTCTAAACTAACTAAAATCTGATTTGATCCCAATTAAACTCCTAAAAACGGATTAAAATACTTAGGTAAGGAAAAGACTAAAATACCCTTCCAAAATCCGGTTTTAGACTTTCTTTATTTAAACAACCCAACTTCAAATGGTCATATCTCACTCGTATGAACTCGGAATCGTGCAAACTTGGCGTCGTTGGAAAGATTATTCCAAGATATTTTCTACGATATCCAGAAACACACCTAAATCATCCTGAGATAGGAGATACGTTCATTTGAAGTTGACCAAAAACTCAACTTAACATACTTAACAAATTTTCCAGATTTCTATTCTTTCCAAAATTTGACTATTTCCAATTCTTAACTTCTGTCTAGTTATTTCAATTTGTGAGATGTTACAATATTAACCTCTATATATATAACATACCTGATAAGAGCAATTTTGTGATCATCATTGCTTGATTGCACCGTTTCTCTATACAATCTAATACAAAATTAGGTTAAAACAAGTCAAGGGTCTGGAATTGGGATACACAACTAAATGTGTAAGACTGAATTGAATAAAATTTTAGCTCATAAAATTAAGGAAAACAATTATTCTAGCCAATCATTGAGGGGAGTTCATGCAATCTTAATCATCCCCAAGTCTAAACTATTCTTTTCAAAATGCTTCCTACTTAGTGTCAGAATCCATCAATTGTTGTTTAATTCATAGAAATTAAGAAGAACGTGATCTAGCAACCACATACTTTTGTGGATGAATCAGTTTCAAGATTCATTGTTCCCCATATTAATGTGCCCTTAGTCTGTTCAATAGTTGGATCAAGTGGTACAACATGTTTCAATGCACGCTCATCAGTTTCACTTTCATCCTCACCTTTTTTTTTTGAAAAAATAATCTCACTTGCTTCCCCTTACACATGCATTACTTCCCCATTTTTTTTCTAAATGACATATTCCCCCATTTTGGTGAAGTGAGCGAAAGGAACTTTTGTTTGTCTTCATTCATATCCCTTAAGCAAGCAATATCTATGTATTAAATCACTTGCTTCCTTTCAGCTTCACCTGTAAAATAGCTTAAGGGTTAATCTTAGGAACCAAGACAAGCTTGGATCCATTCTTATGATTAAAAGGGTGAATCAAATTTCTTCTGTCCCATCTAGGCAATATGTTAGTGGACCTGTTTCTGTCAACTGGAATAAATCTGTTTCCATTTGCCAATTTAGTATTTCTTTCTAAAATTATTAGCAATTGGACACTCAGTAGTTGGATGACCAATTTTACCACAAATATAGCATAGATCTTTAGGGCTAATATTTTCTTTATTGAATCCTATACCAGTCTTCTCCTTGTTCACCCTATCACTTAATTTGTTAACATTCTGGAGGAGTTAGTCCATCTATTAGCTCTTTCAAGGTCCATTTTTAACCTAGACACTTCTAGATTTAGTTTTTCACCTTATCTTTTTCACATAAAAAAATCATTTTCTCATTCTTTCAGATTATGTTCTAATATGTTCTCAGTATCATTTATCTTCCCATTTTCAATTATGAACAACTTAAAAATTTCAGATTTCAAAGTATGTTTGATGACTCAAGTTTTTCAACTTGTTTCTTTGGAGAACAATTTTCTTCTTTAGTTATAGTTTTGCAATTTTTGAGATCCATGCACTCAAATTTTTTATCAGCATAATGTTTAATTAGTTGTTCTCTTTTAACATTTTTATTCTTAATAATCATTAGTTAAGCTACTCATCATTCTAATTAGTTTTGTTTTAGAAAAAAGATGCAGATTTTCTTTTAAGTCAATAATATTTACCTTAGTGTTTGCTTCTTCTTCTCCTCCTCCTCCTCCTCTTCTTCTTCTTCTCCTCCTCCTCCTCTTCTTCTCCTCATCCTTTTCTTCTTATTCTTATTCTTCTTCTCCTCCTCCTCCTCCTTTTCTTCTTCTTTTGCTACTTCTACTTCTCCTCCTCATCCTTCTCCTTCTCCTCCTTCTCCTTCTCCTCCAATAACCATGAGAGTAATCTCATCTACCTTTTCATCATCAGTATCTTCTGATCTTGATCCCCATGAAACTGTCATGTCATATTCTTCCTTATCATTTTTGTTTATCTTCTTACAGTTGTGACAACTAGCCTGATAATTGTCGATGGACCACGTTTTGCTATTTATTTCTTTTTGTGCATTTATGAAAGTATCCCAAATTTGTTTTGCAATTGTGCAACTATATATTCGGTAGTACTCATATGGTCCAAGGCCACAATTAAGAATAAACTGAGCTTTGACATTCTTTCCAAGAATCTTGAAGTCACCCTCCTCGTATTCACTCTTTTCTTTTTGTACATAATTGTTTTCAACATTCTTTTTTGTAAGGTAATTGGTCCATTAATGACTATGTTCCAAAGTACATAATCTTTAGCATGAATAAAAGCTTTCATCCTTGCTTTTCACCATGAGTAATATTGGCCATTGAATAGCGAAGGCCTGTTGATATCTTGTCCTTCAATGTATCCAAGTGGAGGTGCATAATTCATCCTAATCTTTTCTTAAGTGGTTAAATTTTTAACAAGAAAACCGCTTTGATACCAATTGATAGTATGCATGACCTAGTAATTTACTATCTTTAATTTTGCCTAAGTATGAAACAAGTTGTCTAACATGTTCCAACAAAGCAGTAAGAACAGTAAGTAAAAACACTGTATTTTACGTGAAAAACACCCGGCTCAAAAAAATGTAAAAAAACCCTACCTATAACACTACATGATTTAACTCCAACTTCACTAAATCACTGAGCCTCAACACAAAATAGATTACACACCTATGTAACCTAAGGAATTACGAACTATAATTCCCAAACTTCAACACAAACCTCCTAAGGTATGTGTTCCCAAGTCTTCAAGTTATCCCAATGTCACTACATAGGGTTACCCCCTAGATGTAACATGGTGTATAGAACCCTGAAGGACCCCATACAATCCACTTAGCTCTCATAACATAAGAAATAGAACAATAAGACTAAAACAATAGTCCAAGTCCAAATCATTGTATAATCAAAAAGCGGAAGTCTAGACTCATGTCTCATCATAGCCATCTAATACAATAGAATGAAATTGGAACTAGACCAAACATCATGTTCAAAAGAGAAATACATGAAAGAAACTAAACATAGGTAATCCTTCCTCGAACTATGAGGACTCACCAAGCTCGGGAAACAATCAAATCCAAGATCTAGCCACAAAACTGGGAACCATGTCTGTCGGACCCTACATTTGGAAAAATGTGGGCAAGAGTATGCGTTAGTACAAAAAAATGTACCAAGTATGATAGCCATGCATAAACATTTAAAACATGCAAAACGGGACATTTCATTTCATGACTTATAATTAACCAAGTTAAAATATAATATAAGAGAGTTAGAAAACATACTTCATAAAACAAGGCCAATGCAAGCTAATCATCTTTAAAACCTTTGAACACATATGAGATACTACTTGAGTAACCTTAGTTCATTAATAATCTTGTTGTGGGAAATTAGCCTTAACCGACATAGTGATCATGTGAGCTATAACATGAAACCCCAGTGTCTCCCACACCGAAAAGGGTTGTTCTACATGCCTAAGGTAGAACCTAGAACTTCTAACTCAAGTGGATCCACTAGCTAATCATTCTATGAGGGCACATAGTTTAAGGGATAAAGAGATTGCTACTAGAAACTCGACCTCTACTAACGGGAGAGCTTCCATCTCAAGAGATTGTTTCTAGAAACCCGACCTCTACTAATGGGAGAACTTCCATCTCATAACAATATCCACTCGGTGCTAAGCATAAATCCCAAAGAATAGTATTTTCTTACTTATTCTCATTATCCATGGAAAGGCATGTCATCTTGCCAATCCAAGCTAGTTCATTAGGATAGCTCTTATTCTTTGATTCAATTAGGTGCGAAAGACTTTCAACCTAAGAATCCTTATTATGTGAGAAAAGCTTTCACATCATGCTAGATTGTGTTTATGAGAATATCCTTTCAACAACATAACAACAAGATCATCATTTGGTACTTTACTCTCAAAGCACCCTTAAAACATTTACATAATTCTCATGAAAACATGCATTATTCCATAATAACCTTTCAAGGCCAAAAACCCTTTTTCGATCATCAACATTTATAAAACAAGGGTTAGATATGGATTTCGTCATAACTTCATGTAATTCTCTCATGACATGCTTATTTCGTAAAACTCTTCCTTTAAGATCAAAATCCCACATCATATGATTTCTAACTTAAAAACATAGGGATTGCATGGATTCATAGGGGAAACATCATAAAACCATAATAAATCATCAATTCATGCTTAGAAGATCATAATTCAATCATTCAAATCAGTAAGCATAAGAACCCATGGTAATTGAAAAAAACCCTAGCTAATTGGGGAATTCTACCTTTTGAAATAGACGAATTTGGGAACTCCATAGAGGGAAGGAATCCATGGATGAAAACTATCATACCTTGAATCCAAATGCTAGCCTTCAATGGAGGAATTGGAACCTTAGCTTGAAACCCTAGATGAATCCTTCTTCTCCTTCTACAAGTTTCTAGAGAGAGAATATTTGAGAGGAATTTGGTTTTCTTTATGGGAATTTTGAAGAATGAAATAAATGGGTCTAATTTGGGGTTAAAAATACTTATATAGGGGTCCTAGACTTAGGCAAAACGACATAGTATAGGAATTTATTAATTAAGAAAAGACCCAACTAACCCTGAACTTAACTACCACCCCTGACCCACGACTCACCACCGACGGACCGTGGATGGACCAACGGTTCGTCTTGCACATTCGTCAGTAAGTTTAGAGACTTTTGGCCTTAACTATAGTTCCTGGACCACGGGTTGTTGACCCTTCAATGGTCCGTACATCCAGTCGTAGTTCATTGCCCTGAGTAGCTTGTTGGTGACCTTTCCACGGACCCACCTACGGTCCGTGGTTCAACCCACGGGTCGTGACTGGCCTGCGTAGATAGCACCTGCAAGTTCTGAAATTTTGGCTAGGTTCCCTCTTTCGAATTTAAGGTGTTAAAATATCTCCCCCTTAGGATCATTCATCCTCGAATGAGTTTCTAAGCACGTCTTAAACGAGAAGACTCAAGACTAGCAGCCCATTATGCATGCAACTCATCAAATGCACATAATCAAGGAGAAAACATCGACTCCAAGCTAAACATACTCAAATGCACTGTAAGGAAGTAGGAACTACATCTATCAACCCAATATGCATGAAATTTCAACATTACTCATGTTCAAGGAGGAACTACCTTCTCCAAGCTAAAACCATCCTCAACACAGTCTCATGGAGCCTTTATGCAATTCACTATCAAAAAGCATATCTAAAGCATGTTCAATAAGTCATCTCAAGGCGCCTATACACAACTCATACGCAATGCACAACAACATAGGGAAAATAAACCATATAAGTCATATTTTTTTCAAAAACTTAAGCTTTTTTCATGAACATGCATAACATAAGGAAATCATGGAAACACATAAAACACTCATGACTCCCAAAACATAGAACAAACCAAGAGAAACTCATTACCTCTAGCTAAAGTAGGAGTAGAAGGAAAAATATGAGGAAATCAAGACATCATATCGGCCTCGGCCTCCCAAGTAGCACCCTCAACTAAGTGATTCCTCCATAATACTTTCACAGAAGCAACTTCCTTGTTTCTCAACTTCTTAACTCTCCAGTCCAAAATCTCAATCGGAACTTCCTCATAAGAAAGACTTTCTAAAGGAACTATGGATGTCGAATCTCCAACACATTTATTCAATATAGATACATGGAAAACTGGATGCAGCATTGCCAACTCATTTGGCAAATCCAACTCATAAGCAACATTACCAACACGCCTCAAAATCTGATATGGACCTACGAAATAGGACTAAGCTTCCTTTTCTTGCCAAACCTCATTACACCCTTCATGGGTGAGATTTTCAAGTAAACCCAATCATTAACATCAAACTCTAGATCGCTTTTTCTTAGATTGGCATAAGACTTTTGCCAACTCTGGGCCGTTTTCAACCTTTCTCTTATAAGCCGAACTTTCTCAATGGCCTCATGTACCAACTCGGGACCTATCAAGGAAACTTCACCCACCTCAAACCAACCTATAGGAGATCTAAACCTCCTACCATAGAGAGCCTCAAATGGATCTATACCAGTACTCGAGTGATAGTTATTATTATAGGCAAATTCAATCAATGGCTAATGGTCATCCCAATTACCCTTAAAATCAATCACACACGCCCTCAACATATCTTCCAAAGTTTGGATAGTACACTCCGCTTGTCCGTCGGTTTGGGGATGAAAAACCGTACTAACCTTAACCTTAGTGCCAAGACCCTTTTGGAAAGACTTCCAAAACTGAGAAGTGATTTGAGTACCACGATCGAAAATAATGGACAAGGGCACTCCATGCAACCTTACCATTTCTCTCAAGTACAACTTAGCATAATCCTCGTCCAAATAGGAAACCTTGATGGAAAGGAAATGAGTCGATTTCATCATCCGATCTACTATAACCCAAATTGAATCATGTTGTTGCCGAGTACGTGGCAACCCTACTATGAAGTCCATATTAAAATCTTCCCACTTCCAAGTAGGAATAGCAATGTCTTGGGACAGACCTCCCGGTCTTTGATGCTCAATTTTCACTTGTTGACAATTAGGACACTTAGCCACGAATTCCGCAATATCCTTCTTCATCACATTCCACCAATAGACTTCCCGCAAATCACGGTACATCTTGATGGCTCCCGGGTGAATGGAATACCGAGAACTATGAGATTCCGACAATATTTGTTCCCTCAAGCCATCAACATTCGAAACACATAAATGACTTTGATATCTAAGGACACCATCTCTCCTTAGGGAGAAAGCCTCAATAGATTTCTTAAGTATCGTTTCTTTCAATTCAACCGAAATTGGATCAAGACCATGCTTGGCTTTCACATCTACCACAAAAGACAATTCGTACCCATTGTGAACCATAACACCACCCTTGGTGGAGTCCACTAATTGAACACCTAATCGTCCAATCTATGAACATCTCAAACCAACTCTTTCTTTTCTTCTTCAATATGAGCAACACGACCCATAGACAATTGGCTAAGAGCATCCGCTACCACATTATCTTTATCGGGGTGATAGAGAACACTCATGTCATAGTCTTTCAATAACTCAAGCCACCTTCTTTGGTGAAGATTCAAATCCTTTTGATTGAACACATATTGCAAGCTCTTGTGATCGGTGAAAAACATCAACATGAACACCATACAAATAATGTCTCCAAATCTTTAAGGCAAAAACAACTGTTGCTAACTCAAGGTCATAGGTAGGATAGTTCTTCTCATGGATCTTAAGTTGCCTCGAAGCATAGGCAATAACTTTACCATTTTGTATAAGAACACATCCCAACCCAATTCTAGAGGCATCACAAAACCATCCGTACCTTCTGGTAAGGTCAACAACAGAGCAAAAGTAAGTCTATCTTTCAACTCTTGGAAACTCTTCTCATAAGCTTCGGACCATATAAAATTAGCCTTCTTTTGAGTCAAAGCCGTCAAAGGAGAGGTAATGGAAGAAAATCCCTCCACAAACCTTCTATGGTAACCGGCCAAACCCAAGAAGCTTCTAATATCTGAAAGGGTTAAAGGTCTAGGTCAACTCTTGACCACATCCGTCTTCTTTGGATCTACCTCAATACCCTTACTTGAAATAATATGACCAAGGAAAGCTATGGACCTTAACCAAAATTTGCATTCGCTAAACTTTGCAAAGAGTTGTTGGTCCTTGAGAACTTGCAATGCAATCCTCAAATGGTCAATATGCTCATTCTCATTGCTCGAATAGATCAAAATATCATCAATGAACACAATTACAAATATATCAAGGTATTGTCTAAACACCCTATTCATCAAATCCATAAACTCTATTGGAGCATTAGTCAACCCAAACGACATTACCAAGAACTCATAATGACTATACCTAGTTCGAAAAGCCATCTTCGGAATATCATCATCTTTCACCGTCAATTGGTGATAACCCGATCGAAGATCAATCTTAGAGAAATAACTTGCTCTTTAAAGTTGCTCAAATAAATCATCTATCCTTGGAAGAGGATACTTGTTATTAATGGTCACCTTGTTCAATTGTCGATAGTCAATACACGTACGAAGAGAACCATCCTTCTTTCTAACAAACAAAACTGGAGCACCCCATAGAGAGATACTCGGTCGGATGAAACCCTTATCCAACAAATCCTTCAATTGTTCTTTCAACTCATTTAGCTCTTTCGGGGTCATTCTATAAGGAGGAATAGAAATAGGTTGTGTATCTGGGAGAAGGTCAATATCGAAATCTATTTCCCGCTCGGGAGGAATACCGGGCAAATCATCGGGGAACACTTCCGGAAACTCATTAACGACGGGGACTGACTCAAGAGTAGGGGTTTCAGAATCTACATCCCTCACCCTAACTAGATGGCAAATGCAACCCTTAGAGATCATCTTTCTAGTTTTTAGACAAGAAACAAACTAACCCTTAGGCATAGAATTTCCCCCCTTCCACTCTAGGATAGGCTCATTTGGGAATTGAAACTTGACTACTCGAGTCCTACAATCAATAGAAGCATAACAAGAGAGCAACCAATCCATACCAAGGATAACATCAAATCATAACATATCAAACTCTACCAAGTCAACAAGAGTAACTCTATGGGATAAGGAAATGGGACACTTTCTATAGACCCTTTTTGCCACAACAGAATCACCAACAGGAGTAGAGATAGAAAAAGGTTCTCACAACACATCGGGGAGATCATCAAACCTCATCGCCACATATGGCGTTACAAAGGACAAAGTATCACCGGGATCAAGCAAAACATATACATCTATTTGGAAAACTTTTAACATATCGGTGAGCACGTCCAGAGAACTCTCTTGTTCACCTCGGGATTGGAGAGCATAGAATCGATTTTGCTTGGGAGAATTGGAGTTTGAACCACAAGAAGGAGCTTGATTGCCTTCTCTCCCTTTTGTCGTAAGCATTAGGCAATCCCTCATTTTGTGACCACTCTTACCACAACTAAAGCAACCATCCGTGTCGGCTATACACTTACCCTCATGCTTCTTACCACACTTAACACAGGTAGACCTAGGCAATGAAGATCCACCACCTTTCCCTCTTTGAGTTTTAGGGTTAGACACCCTATGTTTGTTGAACTTAGAAAGAGCATTGGAGGAACCTTGACCGGAGAACCCTTGTCTGAACCTAGGACAACCATGTCCATCGGACCTTGCAAGTGAAAAATTACTGTCACCGGTCTTAGCCCTTTTACCTCCCTAGACCTTTCCTTTAGTTTCTCCTCCTAAATTTATTGTGCATGAACCATAAGACGAGAGATGTCTGTATCATGAATAAGCATTGAGGTTCGGCACTCTTTAACCACCATTTCGAACACACTCGAAACAAACTTACTCATTCTAGCCCTTGAATCGGCAACCATTGTTGGAGCATATTTTGCAACTGAGTGAACTTTAGAGCATATTCCCTCACACTCATACTTCATTGTTGAAGATTAATGAACTCAAGAACTTTGACTTCCCTCAGCTCAAGGGGAAAGAACCTATCAAGAAAAGCACCATTAAACTTCTCCCAATCAAAAGGACCCGCATCTTCCGATCTCATTTCTTTCCATTGGTCGTACCACAGTTGAGCAACACCCTACAATTAATAAGCGACCAACTCCGCCTCTTCTACCGGCATAACTCCCATGATCATCAAAACCTTGTAGACCTCATCAATAAACTCTTGAGGATCTTCCTCAACCTTGGAACCATGAAACTCAGGAGGGTTTATCCTTGTAAACTCCCTCACTCTTGAAGTCATTGTACTCACATTCGGGCTTACGGGAACTACCACCTCCCTATTGGCTTGAGACATTATGGGTTGAGACAACACTTGAAAAGTAGCCCTAAACTCCACATTTATAACTTGCTCGGCCAAAGGATCGTCCGGAACTTGAGGAGCTTATGGAGGAGTTGCTTGTTCCACATTCTCCCTCACATTCCTTCTAGAATAAGCTCTTCGGGTAGCCATATCCTAAATAACATAGGATAAAGATTAGGAGAGAGACTTTATCGAGTTAAAGTCTATCGCATGATTTAAGAGTTGTGAAAAAAGTGGAGTTTCCTAATCATCTTGTAACCTCTCATTCATAAATGTGGTGTTCTTCACACTCATGAACAAGACTATACTAGACGTGGCTTAAGAGACATCCTAGGATCATTCTAAACCTCGTGTTGTGATTACCAACTATGTACGACCCAAGGGTACTCCCTAGATGTAACATGACATATAGAACCCCGAAGGACCCCATACAAGCCACTTAGCTCTCATAACATAATAAATAGAACAATAAGACTAAAATGATAGTCCAAGTCCAAAACATTGTAAAATTGAAAAGTGGAAGTCTATACCTATGTCTCATCATAGCCATCTAATACAATAAAATGAAATTTGGACTAGCCCATACATCATGTTCAAAAGAGAAATATGTGAAAGAAACTAAACATAGGTAATCCATCCTCGAACCATGAGGACTCACCAAGCACGAAAAATAATCAAATCTAAGCTCTAGCCACAAAACTGAGAACGTTGTCTATCGGACCCTACATTTGGGAAAAATGTAGGTAAGAGGATGTGTTAGTACAAAATAGTATACCAAGTATGATAGCAATGCATAAACATTTTAAACATGCAAAAAGGAACATTTCATTTCATGAAATGCAATTGACCAAGTTAAAATATAATAAGAGAGTTAGAAAACATACTTCATAAAACAAGGCCAATGCAAGCTAATCATCTTTAAAACCTTTGAAAACATATGAGATACTCCTTGAGTAACCTTAGATCATTAATAATCTTGTTGTGGGAAATTAGCCTTAACTGACATAGAGACCATGTGAGCTATAACATGATCCCCCAGTGTCTCCCACACCGAAAAGGGTTGTTCTACATGCCTAAGGTAGAACCTAGAACTTCTAACTCAAGTGGATCCACTAGCTAATCATTCTATGAGGGCACATAGTTTAAGGGATAAAGAGATTGCTACTAGAAACTCGACCTCTACTAACGGGAGAGCTTCCATCTCAAGAGATTGTTTCTAGAAACCCGACCTCTACTAATGGGAGAACTTCCATCTCATAACAATATCCACTCGGTGCTAAGCATAAATCCCAAAGAATAGTATTTTCTTACTTATTCTCATTTTCCATGGAAAGGCATGTCATCTTGCCAATCCAAGCTAGTTCATTAGGATAGATCTTATTTTATTATTCAATTAGGTGAGAAAGCCTTTCAACCTAAGAATCCTTATAACGTGAGAAAATCTTTCACATCATGCTAGATTGTGTTTATGAGAATATCCTTTCAACAACACAACAACAACATCATCATCATAACGCCCGGAAACTAGTAAGTTGAACTAGTGAGATGAACTAGTATGTTGTAGCGTCTTGTAGTGGACTTTTGGAGTGTTGTATGAGGGTTAAAATGAAGATAAATGTCCCCTATACTTAGATGGACATAAATAGGGGTTAAACGTTCGGGTACGACCCCCCAAGGACCACCCTAGGGGCCCTTGAGGAGGACCTAAACATTGGCCAAAAGCTGTCAAAAACAGCTTGACTTACGGAGGCAAGTGACTCCCCTTAAGTCAAACGACTCCCCGTAAGTCTGCCCCGTAGGTCAGGACTTAGTCTAGGGAGCCTTAGATCCCATGACCAAGTCCCAGACCCAAACAACGAAGGCAAAGAACGGCCTGTCACTCCACCTACGGTCCGTAGGTGGAGGTCTCGTAGGTCTGCCCAATTTTCAGCTTTTAGTTTTTAAGTTAGTGTTTAGGGGTTAGTTTAGTAATTAGTTTAGGGGTTAGGATGGGCGATTAGTTAGTTAATTTACCTCCTATAAATAGTTAATAGACCCTAAACTAATCACTTTTACACATTTATCTAAAGACCCCTAAAATCCTCTCCAAAAATCATCTCTCTAGAATTGAAGAAGAAGAAGAAGAGAAGAGAAAGGGCAATGGCTTAGGGAGATTTCATCCATTGATTCAAGCTTTGTTTAGGGAATTGATTTAAGGTATGTGAAGCTTAATCATTTGTGGGTTCTTCCACCCATGGAGCCCCCTTAGTTTCCCCCCAATTGTGAATTCAAAAACCCCATTCTAGCTAGGGTTAGAATTACATTATGGGTAGGGTTTGGGTGTGATTCCAATCTGTTGGATATCACCCAATTATGATTGAATTATGTATGTTTAATGGTATTATGATTCTTTCATGTGAAATCCATGATGAAACCTAGTCTAAATTGATGAGTAGATCAAATTTGAAAGTTCAAATTTGCCCTTCCTAAATCAATGTTTTGAATACTAATTGATCATAGTTAGGATCATCTAATAATGAATTGAGCTAGACTTGATTGAATAGGAAGGATATTTAAAGTTAGAATTGTAACTTTATGATTAATTGAGACTTGAATCACCTAGTATTGAAAGATGTGATCAAATTACCTTTGGAATTTAGGTATAAAGAAGAGATTTAGAAAGAAACCTTGAGAGTAAGGTTTGTGATCATGATAGCTAGGGCTTTAGGGTGAGGCTAATGTGATTGCCTAGTGATGTTAAGGCTATGAGAGTAAAGTATAAAAGAGAATAGAAGTCTAATAGGTTGGATTGTGGTGAAAGACATATACTCACCTAATCTAACTTAGGAGTGCTTGCTAGATGAAAGTGATAGAATCACTTGAACATGTATTGGTTGTCAAGGACATCCTTTCATGGGAGATGGGTGTTAAGCAAGGCTTAACAAGTAAACCTTGGGGTGTATGCTTGGCTCCAAGTGGATATTGACAATGAGATGGAGTGTCACACAAGATAGGGTCCGGACTCCAAGAACAAAGGAGAGCCACACCTAGTTGATGTGATGACTATCCAAGAAAAAGGGGAAAACTCTTACGTAGTAGAGTGTGGGTCTTCCCAAAGTTAGGTCTCATGAGATGGGATCCTTCACATAGTTATGTTAAGGTTCGTAGTAGAGATCTCCATAAGTTAAGTTAAGGTTCCTAGTAGAGATCTCCATATCCTATGAACTAAGACATGCTTGAGAAGCATCTCATAGTGTTCAAAGCATAATGAACTAAGACTTACTTAAGGAAGTAACTCATAGTGTTCAAGAGTGTGGATGAACTTAGACGTACTTAAAGAAGTAACTCATAGTGTTCAAGAGTATAGATTGACTTAGACATGCTTAAGATAGTATCTCATAGGTCCATGTGAAGAAGGAACTTAGACATACTAAAGTATCTCTTAGGTTTCAACCTAATAATGAACTAAGATGTGCTTGAGAGAGAGTCCCTCATAGGGTTCTAAAGATAAAGAGGGGAACTAGGTTTCAAACCAGGAAGAACTAGTAATAGGACCTAAAAGTAATACTTAGCATGATTAGTATTATGGGATGCTAAGAGTGCATTGCACAAAGTATGACGTAGGGTCATTAAAGAGAAGCCTTGAGATAGGATTGGACTAGAGTTGCCTTTCCTAGTTATAGTTGACTAAAGGTGAGAGATTCCTTATTTAAGGGAGTGAAGTTAATAAGGAGGCCAAAGTAGGGTGGATATGACTAGGATGACTTCAAGACTATGCTTAGTGTGAAGGATAGTATGGGATGCCTTTCATGAATTGTACAAGTGTGTCTTGGGGTTACTTAGAAGTATGGTATCCTTATGGCATAGAGAAGCTTTACAGTGGACCATGTATATAGACTATGTTAAGATGACATGAAAACCTAGGTCTTGAATATGAAGGTGGACTATGCCCAAGAATGACCAAAGAGAGGTACTTAGCTTGGATGGTAGTATGGGATGCTATCCTTGCATTGCACAAGTATACTTGGAGGTGGCTTGTGAAGTAGTTCTCTTGTAATATGAAAGATTTAGGGTTGAGGTGTGTAACCTTTTAGGTCTAAGTAGAGACCTTGTCATGAATATGATGTTCTCCTATGCTCATTTACTATGTCTTAGGTTTACTTGTATTATATGATGCTTATGTTGGATATTTATGCTTATATTTATATTATTGTCTCTTATGCTTATGTCTTATGTTGACTAATCATTTGGAGATGCTTTTATGATGTTGCGCTAGCTTTCATACTTAGTACCTTTTGTACTAACGCATATTGCCTACATTCTAACCAAATGTAGGGTTGGATCTTTGAGTTGCTATTGGAGGCTAGAGTTTCAAGGAGTTAGAAGAGTTGAAGAATTAGTGAGTCCTCATAGCTTCGAGGACAACAACCACATTTCCTTTATGTCTTTATTTTCATGTTTTAGACTTTGTATGGGCTGCGTCCTAATGACTTTCATTCTTTAGTTTTAAATAGATGGTTTGAGGCAAAGAGTATAGAAAGACTTCCGTTTATTGTTTTTATGAGATAAGACTTCGATTGTAAAGTTTCAAATTTTCCCGTATTTTCTATTATCTTATGTTAAAAATGTGCTAAGGGCTTGTATGCGACCCATTCGGGGTCAATTACGCCATGTTATGACTAGGGGGTGCTCTCGGGTCGTGACATAAGTAAACGCATCGCAGTCGATTTTGGAGCTCCTAAACCCAACTTCTTAAAAATCGACAATGGCATCAAATTAATACTGGCACCCAAATCACAGAAGGCCTTCGCAAAGTGCAACATACCAATACAAGAAATAGTGAAAGCTCTAGGATCCTCTTTCTTTTGCACAAGTGACCTAGTAGCAATAGCACTACAATGTTGCAACCTCTCATCATTCTCAAAACTGACAGCCCTCTTTTTGGTCACCAAGTCCTTCATGAATTTTGCATACCCAGGCATTTGCTCCAATCCTTCTATCAACGGAACATTAATGGAAAGATGTTTCAACATTGCTATAAACCTACGGTATTTTCCTTCTTCAGTCTTTTTCACCAACCTCTGTGGAAAGGGAGGTGGAGGTCTAGGCATGGGAACAACTTTTTGAGTCACCTCAGCATCCTTTTCTATGGCATCTTTCTAATCTCCAGTAACCTCAATCTCATCCACATCTTTTTCTACCACTCTTTCAACCTCAAATGGCATGAGGGGATCAATAGTCTATTTTCCTCCTCGAGTAATGACTGCCATACAATGCCCATCATTTTTTGGATTCTGGATGGTGTTGCTAGGAAGTGTGTCAGGCTGACATGGGTTTACAGTAGTGGACAACTAACTAAACTACTGTTCAAGTTGCTTTATTAACACTGCATGGGCATCTACCTTCTGACCAATCCCAGATAAATCATTACACATCTCCTTCACATTTTTATCAGTTGCATTAAACCTCTTCATCATCTTCTGCATCATATCTTCAATGCGAGTCATACTAGTGCCACCCTCTCTATTACCATATTGTCTATTATCATGAGGGACATATGGCCCAACTCTCTCATTCTTGTTGCCATAGTTGTTTCGGTTGTTGTTGTTATCACGATTGTAGTTCCCATCCTGGCTTTCCCTCTCGATTGTAGTTGCCATAGTTCCGACCTTGGTTTCCTTGACCTTGGCGCCAATTATTCGAATTGGAACCTTGGGCTTTGGTTCAGAAACCTCCCTTCTGATCATTCACCAAATTTGCATCCTCTTCATAGTAACATTCCTCAATTGGTGGTGGTGGAGTTATAGTTAGATAATTTACCGCATTCATATTTTCTGCATTTCCACTCACATGTCTCAATACTAAGCCCAGTTCTAAACTCATTTGAGCCATCTCTTCACGAATGTCATCATTGGATTAACTTGGTACAATTTGGACAACAAACGTGCTCCTTCCAGTATTTTCCTTTCTAGTGCTCCATGCCTTATTGTTTTGGGAAATCCTCTCAAGTTTTTCAACGATCTCCTCGAAAGTGCACTCACCATATGACCCTCCAGCAATAGTATCTAACACAGCCCTTCCGTTGTCATCTTGTCCTCTATAAAAGTACTCGTTCAGTGACTCATCATCTATGCGGTGATTCAGAACACTTCTCATGAAGCATTCTTCAGGTAGTGCTATGAAATTATTTAGTTTATCCTTGTGATTTAGCTTCTTGGACACCAGAAAATACCTTGCTATGAACACCTTATACAATTGGTCCCATGTAAAGATCGAATTATAAGGCAGCTCAGAAAACCACACAGTAGCATCACTGGTCAATGACAATGGGAATACTCTCAAACCTATAACATCCATATCCAACTCTGGTCATCCTACATAACTCTTACAGACACTTGACAATTTAGTCATGTGAGCGAATGGGTCTTTCGAAGCCAACCCAGCAAACAACTCTCTTGTTATAAGCATTTGTATAAGGTTGTTGGTCACCACAAATGTATGTCCTGGAGGTAGAGGAGCGAGAACAATAGGCCTATCTGATCCAACCGCATCATAGTCGACCCTATAGTTATCACGAAACATTGGTGTTGGAGGATTCTGCACCACTTCTGTATTTCCGATTAGATTTCCACCATGAATATGAGTGGGCACATTAACAACCCCAGGAGTTTGCAATTCAACTACATCTCCTAGACCCTATCTGATTAGATTGTTGTGTACCCCTTTATTATTCATTTTCCTCAGAGTTCATCTTAATTCAGGATCGTAGGAGGTCAAGGGTTCGCCTCGACTCCGTGTACTTGGCATACACAAGAGTTGAAACCTGTAGAAAACAAAAACAAAACAAAAAAATGTAAAATCAGTAAATACTTGACTAAAGTTCAATAATGTAGTAAAACTTAATCTAAAAGTTGTATTCCCCGACAGCGGCGCCAAATTTGATATGCTCAAATTACACCTCTCTTAAAGAAGCATAAGCGATCGTTATCAAGTAAAGAACCCAACTTGTAGGTTGGGGTCGATCCCACGAGGAATATGGTTTAGACTTAAACTTAACTCACAATTATCTCTTTTTAGTCAAACTATTTCCGAGAAAAGTAAATAGGGGGTTTTTGTAACCAACGTAACAAATTGTTGATTTGAATCAATAAGTAACAAGTAAGCAAGATTCACAATTTGAGATATCAATATAAGATGGATGTGTTTCCCACAAGCTTTTAACGTAGTAATCCTAATAATAGTAATCCTAGTAATCCTAATAATAGTAATCATATCCTAGTGTTTGACATGCATGGCCGATAAGTTATGTATCCCTAAGTGATTGGTAATCATCGCAAGGACTTTCACTCGCGACTTGGTAAATCTACGAATGTGTGCTTTACTAACCCTTACCTTCACCCTAGATTAGTCATCGTGTCAATTAACTTAGGGTATTCACCCTTTCCTCAATTGATTAAAGTCAGACTATTAGATAGCGGCAAATCCTTAACTAAATCTCTGTTTTTAATAGTATTCTCATTCATTACCCCCTTGGTAAGGCAAGTAGGAACGAGGTGAGTTCTAAAGTTGCACACCGCTAGAAAGACTTCAAAACGAAAAGATTATCAATACATGCATAAATACTATTCAAGAATAACTTAGTTATTATTCATACTTTGTTAATTGTTCATGGTTCCCACAACCCTAGTTGTGGATTTAGCTACTTATGCTTGAGAGTTCACAATTCATAATTAGGTTAAAAGAATTCATGAACTTACAATTAGAATAGATGAAAACCAAAATCTTGAACTGAAAATCAAAGTGCAAATTGCATAAACCAACTTCCGGAAATTAAATTGCTAAGAGTTTGCAAAATAATTCCAAAAGACCAAAACAAAAGTATACAATATTGTCTAACACCCAAAAACAGAAAATACAACCCATATTATAGAGTTTTAAATCTTAAACCAACTAGGAAACAAAATAAGGAAAATTAGTCTAGGATGTGGTTTCGACTGACGGCAAGAACTATAGACAGTGGTTCGACCTACGGTCCGTGGGTCGCCTCCGTGGTTCAGATACTGGAACTATTTATCTCTGATCTCATCGATGGATGTGTAGGATGGGTCGTCACTCGACCTACCGTTCGTCATTGTCTTTCGTGGTTCCACACTTGGTCAGATTTCCCTGATCTCCACCTACGATGCATCACCTATGGACCGTCACTGGACCTACGGTCCGTGGTTGCTCTGTTGGTTGTTGTTGCTGCCAATTTTAGTCCCATTTTCTCTCAACTGCTTCCAAACCAATTTCCTGCAAAATATTACATAAAATAGTATATCTAATAATACAATAGCTCAAGACACACACAAATTCTAAGTGAAATGCATCAAAATACCATAAAATCATAGTATATGAACTCGCTCCTGAATCTAGCAAAACATATACATCAAAACTAAAGACTTTGATCATACCAGTGACAACATCTAACAAATTCTCTTGCTCTTGGCAACTAGTAATAGCATATAGATGGTTTGCTCCTCCGCCTGCCCCTGAAGTATCTCCTCTAGGTGAAACTATGTCTAGTGGAACAACTGAAGAAGATTGGGCTCTATTGCCCCCATTACCACTACCTTGTTGTTCTTTGGGCACTCTCTTTGAAGTGACCATTCTGACCATACTTGAAGCAACCAGTGGAGCCATCACGACACACTCTTGAGTGGGTCCTACCACACTTAGCACTTGTAGGAGTCCCATTACCTCCTTATGCCACACTACCTTGCGACTATGTAGGTCTAGCTCTGAAGTTCTGTGAATTCAGATTCTTTAACTCACCTCTGTTCCTTGGTGCAGGTGCACTAGAAGATGATGGAGCAGGTCCCTTTTGTTTTTATTGGAAAGAAGACCGATTCACATTACTTTTCTGCTGCCCGGACTCATTCCCTAATGTCTTAGCCTTCTTGTTACTAAAATCTTCTTTATTTATTAGCTTATCCTCTTCAACCTATTGCACATAGATCATCAGCCTTGCTATGTCCATATTGCCTATCAGCATAGTTGCCTTGCCCTCCTTACTTGACAAACGAGACAACCCAGCAACAAACAGACTCATCATGCTCCTCATGTCAGCAACCATATCCGGGGTATAACGGGACAGTTGGGTAAACTTAAGGTTGTACTCATGCACACTCATAGATTCCTGCTTAAGAGTGAGGAATTCCCTCACCTTGGCCTCCCTCAGTTCACGGGGAAAGAAATGGGGGCTTGAAACTCAAATTTTGAGGTTCTGTCTCCGTGTAAGCTGCCAGGGTGTGGCCGCTATAGCGGGTTGGGGTCCGCTGTAGCGGGCCAGTCGCGACTTAAGTCGAGAAAAGCACCAATTTCGTTATTTTTCTGCAAATTTTGTTCTTAAGAGTTAAGAGATGACCCAGGACAAGTTCTTGACAGTTTTCCATGATTTTTGGTGCTAAAGGTAACGATTTTACTCCCCTAATCCGTTTTCCATCCGTAGAACTTAGATTTATGGGTAATTATCGTTGGGGGAGGGTTTTGGCCTGAAGTTAATGATGAGAAAAACCCCTAGCTGCACTTTAGGATCATGGGTTGGTCTGGGTTATTGGGTTTGGTATAATCCGGGTAAATTAGACCTTAATTATTGATCATTGTATTATATTAATTGTTTGTAGACCTAGAACAAGCAAAAAGAATCCGAAAAGGGAAGGCTCAAGAGTCTTAGGAGGATTCAAGCTTGGTTTCGAGGTAGGTGATGGTTTGATTTCCTATTTGTGTGATATATGTCGGTTAATTGCTTTGTTGTATGCATGCATGTATGTGAATAGGGAAATGTGAACCAAAACTAATGCAAATAAGTATATGTATTAATAATTACATGCCATGAAATCATTGCTTGATTGTATGATTATGAGCATTGTTGATTATTGGTGTGATTTTGATTGTGGTTGTGCTGAACAGATCGGGTGTCACGTTCCGACACATATATAGGATCGGGTGTCACGTTCCGACACATGTATATTGGATCGAGTGTCACGTCCCGACACACTAACAGTTTGGGTATGGGTTTCATGAGAGAATTATTGTGATTGATGTGCTTATGTTTACTTGGCATTGATAATGGAAGATTGTGCGTTGCTCTGAAATGATAAATGAATCGTATTCTATTTATGTGTGCTTACTATGTTTTGATTGATCGTTGTATATTGTGCTTATGGGAGTAGCCGTGTGACCTTACCAGTACACTGTGGTTGTATACTGATACTGCACTTGCTCTTTCTTTGTTGAGTACAAGGCATCTTCAGGCGGCTACTAACAAACCTCATTTAGGAGATCACTAATCGAGACCGAATTCAAGGGTGAGCCAGTTCTTCCAGGCTGCCATGGATTTTCTTGTGTTTAGTCCATTCTCTTTGGACTTAGACTAGTTAATTAGATATTTGTTATGTTTAGCTCTCGAGGTTGTACTCCTTGTTCTTAGACTTGTCGATAGCAGAGTTCTGGTACATTGACTTTCAGTTTCTAAGGGTTGTTTTCCGCAAATGTTTTAGTAGCTGTTTTGTTAAACTTTCGGAGTTTATGGGAACTCCATTTTCTTTTAGACATTTAAACCTACTTCAGTAGCTTTAAATGTTTAGTTTATCCTTAAGTTGCTTAGTTGGGTTGTAGTAATGGTTCTCCCATTGGAGGGTTAGTGTGGGTGTCAATCACGACGGTCTGGATCGTGACACTTTATTTTAATAAAAATGGGAATATAATAGGCAATTTTAAAACTTCTCATTACATCCCCGCTCAAACACAAACTCTAAAACCCGATTAATTAAAAATTAATAAATTAACAAATTATATTACACAAATTGTAAAATTTAATATTTATATAAAGATAAAATTTAAAATTAAATATTTTAATTATCTTTTTTAAAATTTAATTTTAAAAATAATAATTAAATTATTTATTTAAATAAAAACATGAATATAAATAGGCAGTTTTAAAACTTCTCATTACATTCCCACTCAAACACAAACTCTAAAACCTAATTAAGTAAAAATTAATAAATTAAACCAATTATATTACACAAACTGTATTTCTTTTAACATAATAAAATACTAACAAAAATTCAACAATTTTAAAATTCAAAAATAATTTAAAATTCTTTTATATATGTATCTTAAATTAACCAAAAAGAAATAAAAGAGAGTAACCAACTAAAAAAATCTTTTAAAATATATATTATAAAATTGTAGTTTGCAAAAAAAAAAGATACATGTAATTACAATTAATTATTTTAAAATAGTGGGATCAATTTTAAAAAGACACATGAATTGCATTTTAAAATCGAAACTAAAATTTTAAAAGTTCATTTTCATTGAATAATTACTTTAAATTAATGTTATATAACCACTTTACAAATTTAAATATTTATATAAATATAAAATTAAAAATTACTCCCTCCGTTTAAAAAAGAATGGCCTAGTTTGACTTGGAACGGAGTTTAAGAAAAGAAAGAAGACTTTTTAATCTTGTGGTTTTAAATTAAAGTTATGTCAAATCTACCAAAATTCCCTTTAATCTTGTGGCCTTAAACATGTTACGTGGAAAGTTGAAGTTGAAGTGTTGCCAAAAAAGAGAAAGGAGTCATTCTTTTTTAAACAAACTAAAAAGTAAATTGGGTCATTCTTTTAAAAACATAGGGAGTAAATATTTGAATGATCTATTTTATAATTAAAAAAAAAATAAATAAATTTTATTTATTTAAATAAAAACAGGAATATAAATAGGCAGTTTTAAAACTTTCCATTACATTCTCACTCAAACACAAACTATAAAACCTGATTAATTAAAAATTAATAAATTAAACAAATTATATTACACGAATAATATTTCTTTTAACATAATAAAATACTAATATCATTTTAAAAATATATCAAAGTTGTACGCAACTTGTATTATTTTTAACATAACCCTTTTTAAAGTTTAAAAACAAAGTTATAAAATTAGGACGTGCGGTTGAGGGGATGGAGAGTAAGGTTATTATTAGAGGATTATGTTAATTTTATATAAAACTATGTTAAAGAAAAAATAAATTACACAAACGATATTATTTTAAGAGATCCCATTTGATAATTTTTTTAAAAAATAAACAGAGATAGACTTCATTAAATAGAGCTGTCAATATGGGCTAGGCCCGTTGGGCCAGCCTGACCTAACCCGTGATTTGATAGGGCAGGGCTACAATTTTTGGAGCTCATTTAAAAATAAGACTTTTTAGCTTGGTCTGAATAAGTCTGCCGATTTGTGAGACTTGAGAAATATGGATAGGGTCTGCCCGTAGGGTAAATAAAAATAAAATAGAGTATTAAAAATAACAAGAGTTTGAACACAAAATTTGTTTAAAGTTTATATTACAATTTAAATACAAATTATGTTTACAAAATATGTACTACATGATATAAAATTTCCCTAAAAATTCTAGGGAATCACTAATAGCCTATGGAATATTGACATAGTTTTTGTGTTTTATTATTATCATTGGAAAATAATTAGGTTAATATTTCTATTTAGTTATTTATGCTTTTACTTGAAATCAAACTTAATAAATACTATAAAGATAATTTTATTTGTGTATTTGATAACAAGTAGTAACACTTACACCATGTAATATTGTCATGTCGATAATTATGATAATATTTTTAACTTATAATTTAATTCAAAAAATTATAAAAAAAAATATATTTTAAGAAAAGAGGGCTGGCCCGGCAAAGCCCGAAACCCACGTACTTGTGGACTGGGTCGACCATTTTTTGATCCACACAAAAAATGGATTAGCCCGGCCTGACCCGTCAAATTTCAAAGCATGTATGGATTAGCCCGGATGAGATGGGTCAACCCATATTGAAAGTTCTATCATTAAACCATGTGGCAAGTTTAAAATTTTATAATTATTAAAAAATAACAGTAGTTTTTTTTTAATGCGGAGTCCATTTCAATTTAAATCATTGAATCGTTTTCATTTTCTCAAATTCAACACCGTTGGTCTTCAAAAAATTCACCAGCATTGAGAGAACTAATTTTTTTCTTGAGGATTTTTATGTCTTCTGTCAAGTAACGAATATAGTATTCAAAATTTTAGAATTTTTTATACAGTGATTAGATAGTGATGATCTATTCTCTATTAATTTTAATAGATTCATATCTGTAGAGGTCGATGGCGATTGAATGACGGAAAACTTATAAAGATACGACGGAGATTTTTGGTCTAACAGTGCTTCTATTGTTTGTGATGCCTCAACAAAGTCTCAGTTCCTTTGCTCTTTATTCTTCTTTGTTTGTGTATATTTTTAACCTACATCTATATTTGTTATCTCAAATCAAGAAAATATGGTAATGAACGTAGAGGCAGGAAAAAAGGAAGCTTATTGGATGAAGTAGCCAAAGAAATTAATGATTTATCTTTTTCTTTTTAGTATTTAGATTAAGGATGTGTTTGGTACGAAGGAAAATGTTTTTCATGGAAAATGTTATCCTTAAAAACAAGGAAAATATATATTTTTAACCTACATCTATATTAGTTATCTCATGTTTGGTTGGTGACTAGAAAATATTTTTCGGAAAAGATTTTTTAGTGTTTGATTTATGAATGAAAATTATTTTTGAGAAAATATCTTTTATTTTTACTAGAGAGTATAAAATAATTTTTGAATTGAAATTGAAAATATTTTTTAAAAATAAACTTAAATTTTTTTGGGGGGAGGGTGGGGATGGCGCTGGGGGTAGGGGTGAGATGGGGTCATTGGGAGAGAGGGGGGGGGGGTTGGGGTGAGATGGGGTCATTGGGAGAGAGGGGGGGG